>MPUH01001149.1:0-22841 GCA_001970955.1 Stentor coeruleus
CGAATATAGCAGCATATAAAAAACATCTGAATATATCTTTTCATATAAAAACTAAAGCAAATATAAAACTAATTTTCACAATCAAATCATTATATAAAACTTATGTCGTTGCTTCATGGCATGAGTCTTGACGGAGGGGTACAAAGATATTTTTCACTCTGACTTAAATTTGTTGATTGCTATAAAGGGAAAGATGACCCAGGAGCTATATGTAAAGAAGATTTCCATGCATGCTCAACTAGGAATAGGGAAATGAGATTGAATTGCAGGATTAATGAAGAGCTTATTTCAAAATCATATCCCAGAAATCATCAGTCACTGTCCAAAAAATATAAAAATCTTTATTTCATGTTTATCGCAATCTTTTCAGTCTAAAAAGCTCTAACATTGAATCAGAAAATTCAAAGACTATTGAAAAAACGCTATTTTCTTAATCCTATCTTAGTGAAAATAAGTGTCTGGATCTACAGGAAGAGATACAGGTTCAAAGGAGTCTGTAAGTTTATTATATCGATGAATAGCTAGTATGTTCCATTTATGAAGTTTTAGGTGTTAGAATCTGGGTTATATTATCATTGAATAATTTATCATGTGGAATGACAAAAGGTTTTTCTTATGATTTTTGGTATTTTTTATAAATAAACTAAATTGGAGTGTTTTTAAGTAAAACTTTGAGTGATATTTTATAAGAATTCATAACTTTAGCAAATGACTCATCCTTAATCATCTACAAAATTTCACTACTTTCAAACAAACTTCCAAAAATATCCTCCAAACAAATATTTTACTACAGGCATCTCATTATTAATTAAATAGTTACCTCATTCCCTAATAACTGTCCCAAGTTGAAAGTCTCTTCAATAAGCAATGAAAATATCCCATCCGCAAGGTTCAAAGCAGTCTGAGTCTCTTCAAAGAGGTAATCTACCCATTGATCTTCAGTATTTTTAATATCCTGTGTTATAAGCATGCCAATTTTTTCTTCTCTATGATTATGCAATTTTTCATTATCAGTTATACTTGTACTGAAAGATAGATTTTCAGGTATTCTTCCAGCACGAATAGAATTTGCTTGAAAAATTTGGCTTTTAAGGTCTTTTGTGAGTTTTGTGGGTGTTAAAGAGGGTCTGCGGAATTTTAAAGGAGCTTGCCAAGGCATTGGGGCTCCTTTTGTAGTGAATGGACGATATTGTTGGAGGAATTCGTTGCAACAATCGAAAAAAAGTTTGGTTTCGCTTGGGTTGTTGGAGGAGAGGAAGCATGTGAGTTCTTCAGAAAAAGATAAAGGGAGGATAGGAGGGTAGCCAGTAAAAACCCATTTAAGTGGGTTGCATATGTAGGGCTGTTGCTGGATTTTAGCTAAAACTTCTAAAGGGTTTTTTCTTAATGGTTTCTGTATCACAGTCAAAAACTTATCAATCCTCTTACCCAAAAACTCAATCCCTTCATCTAAAAACCTATCCAAACATATATCCCTTACCTCAAATATCTCAGGTTCTTTTTTCATATACTTCTCTAACTCTTCTTCTAATAGTCTTCTTATAACCCCTTCAGATGTTTCTTTTATATCTTCAGCTTTAATTTCTCTTATTGTAATTTTTCCTTTTATTTTTTCTTCATTCTCTAATAGAATATTCGGCCCTTCTTCAAGCATTTGCATTGTCATCATAGCGTTATAACTCAAATCCTGCAATAAATTTGTATCCCCAGTGTAGTCAATAACATCATTTTCCCCTGGAATCGCTAATAATTTATCATTTTCCACTTTTATATCTGGAAAACCAGATAAATCTTGTAGAAAAAGAGCATCAAGGCTTAAATCAAATTTTTTATTACTGGTTTTATCTTTCTTTTCATTTGATATTCTATTTTTATCACAAGTATGCCTATGCATCATTTTCTCAATATTCTCATATCTTTCGCTTATTATTTTTGTAATAATTTCGACAATCCTAAAATTTTCGTTGTGGTTTTTTATCAACTCTTTAATTTCAGCGATTTCTGCATTTTTTAACTTTTCTAAAAGCTCAAAGGTTATATCATGTGATGAATCCCATGATTTTATTGAGGTATTTTGTATTACTTTGATTTCTTCAACTTGATTCTGTTCCGAAGTTTTTACTATAGGTATAGATTTTTTATTTAGTTTATGTCTTATAAGCCAGCCACGGATACAAGATTGTATTAAGATGATTTTGGATAAATGCGGATGTATGTATGGAGATGGGGCTTTAATACTTGGCTCAGGACTGGGGTCGTGTTGTGGAGGGAGTTTTGATAGGTCACTTAGTCGTTTGAGTCTGCGGCATTTATGGAAATCAGGGATTTTTCTAGTTTCAGGATCAAGTCTTTTGAGCTTTTTTAGCTGAAGTTTTTTCTTTTTGTCTTTAATTGGGGGTTTTAAAAAGCATTTCGAAGCCCTTTTATTAAAAGATATTGTTGAGGACTCAGTAACATTAGATGAAAGCTTGTTTTTTGATTGGTTTTTTCTTAGAAGCCTTATGAAATCTATGTTGAGTTTTTTTGAAGTCTGAGTTCTTGTGCCAATTTGGTCCTTTTCTTTTTTTTCCTTATTGTCTTTTAGTTCTTTAGGCCTTCTATTTTTCGTACTTTTAGGTAATGACTTTTGATCCTTTCTTGATCTTGGGGTTATCAATTTGCTTTCAAACTTGTCAGCCTTATCATATTTTTTCCCTATGCCCAACTCTAATTCAACCTTAGCACCCATACCTTTGCTATTTATTTTAGACTTTTTCTGATCTTTTTGCTCTTTCTGTTCTTTCTGCTCTTTCTGTTCTTTCGGCTCTTTATGCTCTTTCAGCTCTTTATGCTCTTTCAGCTCTTTATAATCTTTTGGCTCTTTATAATCTTTTGGCTCTTTATGTTCTTTCAGATCTTTATGCTCTTTATGTTCTTTCGGCTCTTTATGTTCTTTCTGCTCTCTGAAGAACTTCTCATCTCTAACAGTTCGATTTTCCAACTTTTCTCCTTTAATTTTGGCGCTTTTTTCTTTTTTGATATGCTCTTTGCTTTTTGTTATTAGCTTATTAACAAAAAGTTCATGATTAAATTTGACTTCTTCTTTATGTTTGCATTTCGGAAACGAGTTTATTCGACTTAAGGTTTCTTCTTTAACTTTATCTTGATCTTCATCAAATTTGTTTTTGTTTTTTCCTCTTGGTGTGCATAAGTTAGGATTGTTGCTTTTCACAGCTTTTTTGAAGAGGATTTTTTTCACTTGGCTATTTTGGTTTTTAATACGACATAAAGTTTGAATTGGAATCGGAAACTTGCTAAATTTAGTTGAGCTTGAAGGAGAGAGATGGTTTTGAGATGAAATTCGTTTACCTGTGACTGTTACTGAGCCAGGGCGGATTAGAGAAAATGAGTTCGTGGAATACTCGTCTAAGTGTGAAGAATTTTGTATGCAGGAGTTCGGGAAATGAATGTTCGGCATTTCAGAGGAGATGTTTAGAAGTTCGTTCATATTAAGATAAATATAAAAAAAAATTCATTATATTATAAAGCATTATTATGTCGTTTCGGCAGAGAGCATGAAAAAGTTACCAAGCGAGACAAGAACTTCATATTTTAAATAATTTTATAACATTTATGCAATTCTTGCACTTTTTTGTATCAAAATGACATTTATCAAGAAAGCTATTAAAACTTTGTATACAATAATATGATTCAAATTTCAAGCCTAATATATTAATAGAACTCTTACAAAAATATTTTGTCTGAGTATAAATTATAGTCAAAAATAGTTTTAAACCCTTATTTATACATAAATGAATGATTATCTCCAATCTATTTATTCAAGAAATAAATTATCATAAGCCTTTATAATCATACAAACTCCTACTATTTCTAATCTTCAAGCATATTAATTCTACTAATAAATATTCCTACAAAGCTTTTGCATGCATTAAATATTTATTATAAAATTATACATTAATTTTATACATAGTTTTGCAGAACTAATGCAAATAATCACAGGAATTGTAAATGCAAATAATATACAATAATATAATTTAACACTTAAGCAAGACATTTCAATAACCTATTCTCCAAAATATCTTCATTTAACACTTAAGCAAGACATTTCAATAACCTATTCTCCAAAATATCTTCTCTCTCAATAAATGACTAAATTTTCTATAATTATTCTAAGCTAATGATTTAGAATCTGAGATACCGCAAGGCTAAGATCTCCATTTGCATTATCCAAAGCGGCTTTTGCTTTTTCTGTGCTAAAACCCATATTAGCTAGAGTCCTAACTTTTTCATCAATCACAGACTTAATACAAGCTTTGATTTTCCCAAACTTTCTACTTCCAGTATCAATTTGCCAAGTTCCTTTGCATAATCCTTCTGAATAAGGTAGTCTAGTCTGTATTTTCCCAAACTTTCTACTTCCAGTATCAATTTGCCAAGTTCCTTTGCATAATCCTTCTGAATAAGGTAGTCTAGTCTGAACTTCAATCAGTACTTTTTCTCCAGGTTCAATTTTCCTTAACACAACATCTTCACATATAAAATTCCCTCTAATCATAACCAATTTCGACCCTTCCGGCCACATAATTTTGCCTTTGTTTTTGACTTCCCAAACAAGTTTCATCAGCCCACCAGGGACAACTGCAAAGTTATTAGGGAATTTCTGAGCACAAACCTTAACTTTATATTTTTTCTTAATAATATCTTTGACATGCCCTTTCATGAATTCTTTAATATGATTAATCATCCCTTCATTTCCATGGACAAAAGCAGATGGTCCTGGCATAGGGCAATGCTGTGCCCAGAAAGGTTTTGCTTCAATATTCATTGGCACTTTGATTTTTATAAGTGGATGCGCATGATTGGATTTTTCTTCACAGTTTTCACACAAGTCAAAATCGTGACAAGTTGTGCATTTATATCTAATCCCAACAATTGGCCCAATATTACACCCATCACATATAATATTTTGATGAATCACAAGGTCAATATTTTTTGAGCTTTTAGACTTTAAAGGTTTTTTAGGCTTTTTAGCTTTATTCTCCTTTTTTTCCTTGGGTTTCTTTTGAGCTTTTTTAGCTTTTGTCTTATCTTTGACTGGTTCTACAGGTTGGATTTTAGCTTCTTCTTTGATTTCAGGCTTTGTTTCTATTATTAAAGGTTTTTCTTGTGAAGATGAACTTTCACTCAGACTTTCTACACTTTTTATACTGTTTCTGGAGTTGGTTGAGAGGATTTCTGGAGTTGATAAAGATTCAGAATTGATGTTTTGCATAAGACTTTGACGAAGATTTTCTATACGGTCATAGACGCTTTCTTCAACAGAGTCTTTAAGATTGAGTTTCAGACTTGGTTTGTTTTTGTTTTTGTCAAGTAGGTTTTTAAGTTCAAAATCTGTAGATATTGAAATAAAGTCACCTTCTTCGTCTTGGTAGGTGATCTGGAAATTGTCACGTGAAAAGAGGGTTAAGACTATTGATCGAAGTTCTTTTATGGTTTCTGGAGCTTTTGATATTTTCCTCAGTTCATTACCTAGTTGCAGCTTAAGGCTTGGAGTTGTATTCGAGCTCATAGGTCTTTGAAAAGTATTATAAGACATTTTCTTTTGGATTCTATGAGTTAAATTTCTGGAAGAACTTTTATAAAAGATTTTAATGTATAGGCTGGTTTTAGGTTTAGGGTGTAGTTATTACGGTTTTTTTACTTTTTTATGAATTTGAATAAATAAGAAGAAAATTTCTTATGTAGAAATATTATGATTTTGGATTTAAAGACAATTAATTTAAGTTTTTATGATGGAAATGGGGATTATGTATAGTAAAATTTATTAGGATGTTTATTTGTTGAAATATTGGATTTCGGATTGAGAGAAGGATTTGGGTTGTGGTCAGAAATTTTAATAAAAATATAAAATAGCAGATTGCCTTTAGATATGAATTTTAGATGCTTTTGCATAGAAAAGTTAAGTTTTTGAAAGTATGATCATATGATTATTTATTTTAATACTATTTATAAGAAGTATTTAGCAAAAAATTATGGTTTGCAAGCGGGTTTATTAAGTAAGAAGGATAGGATGATTAGTTTATGTGCTTAAAATATGGAAATCCTGATGTATTCAGATTTACGATCTTTAAAGCTAGATTTCATTTGCGAATTTATAAATAAGCACTAACAAAGATCGGTAATATACACATTTTTTTAATTTCATGCAACTAATAATCATTAAGCTTTTTCTATTTTGAGGATTCTAATAAATTTATAATGCCATTCAGAATTCTAAAAATACTAAAATACAAAAACCTAATACAACATTAAAAACCCTTTATCTTATCAAACAAGTAAAAATCAGCTTAAAATTAAAAATAACAAAATATCAAAATATATAACAACTTTTTCTTATCTAATATATATGCTACTATAAAAGACTCTTTAATATATTTCCCCTATCAAATTTATCAAGCGAGTGTTCTAATCTAAAAAAAGTGAAAATCCCAATCATCATCTTAAAATTCCATATTTACTCAATCCCTTCCCTCAAAATCCTCTTTTAAGAATTAAATACAAATATAACTCCTTTATAATTTTCTTATGATAAATATAAACTTTTTTATATATATCCAACTAGTATATCATATAATTTATTATTCCAAACGAATAATTTTCAAAACACAATCATATCATCCTCTAATATTTGTATTTATTTACAAAAGACTTATATTATAGTCTTGTATTTTATTAATAAATGGCCTAAAGAGAATCCTTTCCTAATAGTTTTTTAGATGATTTAGGTGGGGCTTTTGTGATAGTCTATGTAGGAAGGAGCTTTTATTATTTCTTTAAAGAATTCATAAGTACTCCTTTTTGAGAAAGATTTATTGGAGCATTATATGTAGTAAATACAGAAATCCTATTTTAGAAAGTTGTTTTGATATTTGAGGAGACTTGTTTTCAGTATTTGACTGTTCAATTTTGTAGTATAAACAGAAAAAAAGACTGATTAATGTTGCTTCTGCCGGATTTGGAACTGATATTGGAGGAGTTTTAGCTATGAGGGTATGATTGTATATTTGCAGGAGAAATGCTATAGCTGGAGAGATTATACTATTTGTTATTGAAAGTATTAGGGTTGCTTACAAAAATTTTATGGTCAAACAACAAATGCTCATGACGCATAAAGTTTCAAAAATAAATGAAGAAAGAATGAAAAAGATGAATACTGAGCCCCTAGACTGCAGCCAAAATGAACTCAAAGAAAACTAATGACTAAAGCATAAGAAAAGCAAAATTTAGGGTTTTTTGGCAGTCTTTTTAATAGAAAATAGCTACTTTTACTTTTATTCTATGATGTTGTTGGTATTGCTTATAAATGCATGTGAAATTAATTATAATTCATCGGCTAAGTTTAGAGTTTTGAGCTTTTGCTCAACTGTTTTGATTATACTCAGACTAACCTCAAGCCTGTTGTAGCAAAACTCAATCACTTCTTGCATTTTTTTCTGAGAACTGTAAGGCCTTGATGCTAAGGGCGAATGACTTTTAAACCCACCAGGTTTATTTTTTTTAACTTTTTTGCATTTTATCTTAGGTGAACAGCTTCTATTCAAGTTCATCGCCAAAGGAATTCTTAAATCCACTTTTCTCCGCATATTAATTATTTTATTATAATGCTTTAAACACTATGTCAAAATTGAAAATCCAGTATGAAGGATTGCTAAAAAAAATGCGAAATAAAACTTTCTGAATGAATGACAAAGTTAGAATTATTCAAATGATAAATCGTTAATAATATACTTTGTAAAATGGAGATTGAAGATAGAAATGCAATATCAGGAAAAGCGAGGCATAGCAAAAGTTTACACCGATTAAAAGATAAAGGTAATAATATAAAAAAGAAGAAAAGTGGAAAATTAGAGGTTAGTAAAGCCCAGACTGGAGTTTATTCACAGAATTTGTTGAAAAATATAAGATTTGAAACACCTGAAAAGAATCCATTTCCGAGACCTCAGCGTGAAGTTTTAGATGATAAAGTATCTCCGAAGAGAAGTGTAGTAAAAAAAAACACTCCTTTTATATCAGATGCACCCATAGTATCAAAATACGAGATATTCAATATGATAAAAAAAGCTCAGGGAACAAACAAACTACTAAACCCAAAGCTTTTTACTCCAGTCTTAGCATCTCAAAAAACCAAAGGTAAATTTCAAAGTCTTTCACCAACAAGACCCATATCCCCAAATACCCCTAAAAAGCCTCTTCTAGCCAAAGACATTTTCCAAATAAACCTTATCCCCCAAACACAAAAACACGATCTTATTAACACAAGGCCTGTAAAAAAACTAGATAAAGTTATTGAAAATATTAACCAAAAAGGGGTTTTTTGTGAAGAACATAAACGAAAATCTTTAGGACTTGAGGAAGATGGACCAACNGGCCTGTAAAAAAACTAGATAAAGTTATTGAAAATACTAACAAAAAAGGGGTTTTTTGTGAAGAACATAAACGAAAATCTTTAGGACTTGAGGAAGATGGACCAACTTTTCTAAGTGAAAGATTAAGTTATGATTGTGACAGTAATCAAAGTTTAAAATACCAATTTGATAAGAATAAAGATAATTTTGCTATTGGAAGCGAGGTTTGTGGTAGTATTCAAAACAGTTCAATAAATGAAGAAGAGCTTTTTGATATAGAAAGTCAGATTGATGGGATGAAAATTTCACATTTATTGAAATCCTTAGATGATCCTGAGATAAAATTAGGTATCAAGTTTGTTTCACAAATAGCGAAATTTGCAAAAACACTTAAATAGTTATAATAATGGATGCTAATAAAAAGGGAGCTGCGAGGCTTCCAACAAAATGCTACATTCTTGTGACAATAATGCTCTGCGTTCTAACTTTAGGCCTTTACTTTTTAATACAGTCTCAAATTGACCCCCAATCTAAAGAGTTCCACACCCTAGACCAAGAACTCAAATCCTGGGCTCCCACTTTCGATATCTTCCAAAATTCCTCAGCAAAACTTATTTTAAATCCTTCAGATACTATATATTTATCACATAATACTACTGAAATGTGGGGTTCTGATCTTGAAGATTTCCCAGAATATCCGGCTTTGTTTTTTTCAGCATATTCAGTATTGGTGAAAAATACAACAAATTATGAAGTTTTATTTGTAAAAAGTGAAAATGAATATAATATAACAGTTAACATGACTTTGGAAATTGAATATAATGATAAGGTGTATAGTAGTAGGATGGACAGAGTAGTTGTTCATAGTAAACTGAGAAATTCATTTAATGCTAAAGTATGTAGGATGAATGGAAGAGGATATTGGGATATAAAAACCCAATCTTGTTATTGTCATTATAACACAGNTAGTAGGATGGACAGAGTAGTTGTTCATAGTAAACTGAGAAATTCATTTAATGCTAAAGTATGCAGGATGAATGGAAGAGGATATTGGGATATAAAAACCCAATCTTGTTATTGTCATTATAACACAGTTAAAATATGTATTGTTGTTAATGATTCATTAGAAGTAGTGGATTGGTATAAAAATGGCTGTCATAATAAAGGATATTATATACAAGAAATAATTAACTGGCATACTGACAATCCTTATACTAACCTTAGTTATCCAATCTTAATAGAAGTTCGTAGTGAATCTGACCCATTTGTCTTTGCTTCTTATAACAATCTTGTAGAGTTTTCTCCAAGTTCTAAAGATTATATAATCCTCGGTGTGGTACTTATAAGTGTTTCTTTTATAATCTTTATAATTCCATTATCTTGGCTCTGCTGCCAAAAACACAAACTGAGATACTCTGAAATGGTCAATGAGCCTCATCGTAAAGATTCAATTTAATTAAAATCTTTATTTTATAATTAAAACAAATTAATAATTTCAGTATTTTCTCTCGTCCCATCAACGTTTCGATTATACTTACTAAAAATGTTCTTTACGATTTTCATCCCAGCTTGATTTTTTGCAGCTTTTTGAATTTTAGTTAAATTCTTATTTACGCCAATTATATTCACATAGTTTTCGTATTCAAAAGCAAGTCTTTCTATAACAATAAGAGCTTTCTAAATATCGGTTACTAATGATCTTTGTGGATTTTCTAATAAATTTATCAATAATTGTATGACAATTTCAGGATTTAAATATTTGCATTTACTAATAAACTGGTGTAAATCTTTGTCTGAAGGTCGAATTCTGACCCCTTCAGAAGTAGTGATGCTATCAATAAGTGATTTTTCATAATCATCAGATGAGTTGTTTTGATAAGAGAATTCTGGATTTTCTTGTAAAGGTTGTGAAGTAATGATATGATTAGGTCTGATTGCTGGATTAGAAGGGTTTGCTATGATTTGATCTGGAGATAGGCTTGATTTTGATCGATTTTGGGACTCATCAAAATCCCATCCCCCACCTGGTCGGCCTGGAGTATGTTTATATTCTTCAAGTTTTTCATTATAAGATTGAGTTTCATGGATGCTGGGTTGGATGTAGATTTGGTTGTTGAAAGGGCTGATTGTCGACGAAGTAGATTTTTTGAACATGAATGATTATATTGATTTAAGATAGAATGGTATGGCATTATTTGTATAAACTGAAAGGATTTGGATTGAGATAATGCATATAGGGTTAATGAGTATATGTAATTTAGGTTATGCAAGTGATGGAATTTAAGAAAGTGAAGAATGTTAGGGTTTTTATTAAGAAATTGAGATAGTGGATATGACATTATTAGGATTAAAATAGATGTTATAAAGTTATTATATAATTTAAAGAACTAAGTAAAAGTATTATCATAATATAGTAATGTTTTAATATTAGCATATTCATGCAAATAGTTTTATTTAATAATGATCTACTCCTAAATTAAAATCAATCTTTTATCTCCTGGAATAACTATTTTTACCAAATTATTCTAAAACAGAATGAGATCATTAGCAAAGCATAAGTTAAAACTATCGACAAATACATTTTCTTAAATGCATCTTTAATCCAAATTCATAAAAATCATTATCCTAACCCTAAAAAATCGTAATTTCCTAGCCTTCATCTTTAAAAATCAACACAAGCCATAATCCTCATCCCTCCACACCTATGTTTCAAACAAAAAATTATTATTTCAATAATTATTCTAGCCCGCCTTCAATATGATAAACCCTAGTAATTTTCCCAACTGCTGTAATAAACGTATCCCTTATCATCAATTGGGTTCCTTCTTCAATATACTCAGGTCTATACAAAAACCTAAGTTTCAACAAACATGTTTGTGCAGGATAAATCTTAACATCCCCGCAATCATTTAATATCCTAGTACACTGTCTAATAGTCTGTGTATGAATCAAAGGCTGATAACTACTTGTAACAGCTCTAACATCATGCACTTTATCTATCGCTAAAATCTCACAATCAAACTCAAAAGCTGCATAAGGATGGGTGTTAAGATCTAACAACACCATACCAGGCCTTAAAGCTGAACAATCTTTTAACAAAAATGAACAAAATTGCCCAGCTTTAACACTCCTTACTGTTACATGTTTACAATGAATACTCGCTATAACCACTTGTATAAAATTACCATCATTATCAGGTCCCAACCACATTTTCTGTCCACTATTTACGGTACCTTTAAGCATTGCCCCACCTACAATTTTCCCAGCAATATCAGGTTTTTCTATAACTTGTTCAATATAAAAATGCTTCTGAGTCTTATGATCCCATTCTGAAGATACAGGAAGAAGGTTTAAAAAATTCTTCAATATATCAAAGTTATCAAAACCTACACTAGATATTTTGAACACAGGGACTATACCTTCTGATAAAAAAAGATTAGATACCATGACAACATCTTCTTTACAGTCCATATAAATTTTTAGGTTTTTTATAGACAATTCGATTTGGTCTAAGGTTGAATTTAGTTCTGAACTTGTTGCTTTATCTATTTTTGTTATGACTATTATTAGAGGAAGTTTCATTGCTAGGGCTAATTGAAAATGCTCAAGGGTTATATCTTGAATTCCTCTTATGGCGTCAATTACTAGCATTGCATAATCGGGTAAATGATTATATAGACCTGTGACTAGAGTTTTTGCATATTTTTCACTACCTCCAATATCGATGAAGGTTATTATTTTGCTTGAAAGATCCAGGACCTTTTCGTATGTATTTGCGAAACCTAAGGAGTAGTTGGTTATGTCGCCTTTGGAATTAAAGCCTAAGATATGCTGGCTTACGGATGTGGTTTTACCAAGGAGCAGCTCAGACTTGTGCTTGCAGATGTTGCTACGCGCTAAGCCTTTGCCGTTGTCTCGCCGACCTGAAGTGAGAACGCTTATAAGAGTACTCTTGCCACTGCCTTCGGCACCTAACAGGATTACTCTTACATCCATTATAACCTCATTCCTTTCTCGTTTGTTAACTATAATCTCTGCAACAAATGTCTCAGCAGTAGTCATATCCCTTCTCAACACAGCAATTTTCGCCCCTATCTCTGCAGCCATAGATTCTAAATTAGCAACACTTTCATCCATATGCTCTTTTGTAATACCAATAGGAAATCCATCATCGCTAATCCCAATCATATAAAAAGCTTTACCTTTACCTTCAGCAAGTCTATAAAGCATTTGTGTTATAAGCTCTTTCCTTCTAATTTCAGTAAGCTCTATAAGCCTTAGTTTATATTCTCGATCTCCCCAATCCTTTTCTCTCCCGATAGGTGTTGTTATATCAGTCAAATCATTTTGACCTTTAAGCTCTACGCTTTTCTTTTTTTGTGACCTGAGGTTTTTAATTTTTCTTTTGCGAGTTGGATTACTAAGATTTATTTCTGGATCTTCTGCAATACCTTCGTTTATCATCATGAAATCATGAATACTCATTGGATTATTATATTGATTTTTTACTATGCCTGCTAGTGCTATTGTAGATTTAAATAAACTTGAGAAAAATATTAAAGACGCAGCTAAAGGTTTGAATAGTTGAACGTGGAAGTATTGCTAAAGTAAAATAAAGTCAAATTTTAGGATGGGTTATGGGAAATGCTTTGAGGTATTATAGCATGTTTATAGTTAAGATATGCATTTTATGATATTTTTGTGAGTTATGTGAGGATTTTGCTTATTTAAATTTCTTATTTTACAACTAAAGTCTTAAGCTGGATACCTTGGAAATTTTGCAGACTTACTTGAATTTTAAATTTCAAGTGAAATGCATATTTAAGTTGGATATCAAAATAATATATTCTTATTCGAATGGAGTATAATTCGATTTTTGCAAGCATGCATAGAAAATTTAAGCAATTGAAATCACAGTAGATATTTTAGAATTTTAAGTTGTGGTTTGATATAAGATATGTGCCTAAGTAGGAGTCATGATGTGAATTTAGACCTAAAATATAGTTTTTAATGAGATCTTTATACTTATTAACTAAAATCATATAAAAGTATATTTTTTATGTATAGATCAATAAAATTTTATTAAATAATTATAACAACAAAGATAATTACATGTTCAATTTCAAAATTTCTTGCTTACATTCATCAAATATTTCCCCAATCAAATTAATTTTCTTAAAGCAATCATCATCAGCAAACCCAACTGACTCTTTTATATTCCCTTTAGTCTGACTTTTTTGTCTTTTTGGTGATACAATTATATCATTTCTAGAATACCACTTTCTTATAGGTTGTTTTTGTGAATAAGTCATCTCTGATTCAGCATTATAATTACTATATCTTATCTTTTGTTTAATACTCTGAAAATAACTCTCATGTTTTGCAATGTTTTTTCTAGAATCCCTTGATTTGGTATTAATAATTCTTTCTCTTATATTATTAAATTGAGCTTTTGACTTTTCTAGTGTAGGCAAGACAATTTCTTTACGATTTCTTATAAGTTCTTCTATTTGCATTTCGTTTTTATAGTTTGAAGATTCTGAGTTTTGTTTAGAGCTTTTGTTTTTACGTAAGATGTTAAGAAAAGATGATTCTGGAAGTTTTTCTGTATATCTTGGTCTATGCAAGGTTACTGAATTTGAGCATTTTATAGGTGAAGGACTATATTTGCAAAGAAGCTTTTTGCGTGATTTGGTTTTGATTGATTTGAAGTTTTTGTAAGTTGTGGAGATGTCTTGAGCTTTTGGGCTTTTGACAAAGACTGTGAAGAGTTCTCGGTCTGGTATAAGATCGTAAGGGATGAGTTCTTTACAATGCCACCTTTGATCCATTTTATTTTTTGAATTAGTTATTATTATGCTTGTTATAGATTACTATTATTAGGATTTATTTTGGCTTTTGTGAGAAATTAGATATTTTTTTGTGGTTTTTACAATTAATTTTATAGGGAGTGTATTAAGGAAGCTAGTTTCTTTTCGTTTAATTACATAATTTATATAAATTTTGGCTTCTATCAAAAGACTGTTCATGCAGTTTTTCAAATTTTTTAGGCAAGAAAAAAACTCTTTTGCAATTTTTGAAGGACTTGCAAAAAAGCTTCTAATAATTGTTTATATACACTACAAAAATAAGCCTTTAAATAGTTTAATTATAGCAAAACAAAATGTAGAATATGGTTAAAGCATAGCACTTGCAAAAAAGCTTTCTAATAATTGTTTATATACACTACAAAAATAAACCTTTAAATAGTTTAATTGTAACAAAACAAAATATAGAATATGGTTAAAGCATGGCACTAATTATTTAAATAATATTTGTTTCTATTAGATTTTAACGCTAAAGAAAAGAAACAATAAAGACCTCCTGAATCAAATAAAGAGTCAAATAACCAGCGACAACGAGTAGTTTAATATACCGAATCTGCCTAAAGAAAAAGATCGTAGGACAAACAAACCCCGATCGGACAAGGTTTAAATCATGCTACCTTAACTACCACCTACATTAAACTTTGCAGCTAGCACTTTGCTATTAGCAATACACTTAAATTAATATGACGTAATAGCAAAATGCACTTGAAAAATAAAATGAACCTTTATAATTTTTTAAAACTATGCTGAGAAGTGATAACTCTAATTATTATTTCAAAGAAAGGCCTTAAAAATAATTCAAGAAAAAAATACGAAAAAATACGAAAAAATCGCTTATATGCTTATTTAAATTATATTATATAAATCTGCTAATTTTATATGTTTTGCTCTGAAAGCTGAAAATAATAACTATTATGCTATTGATTTTATTATATCAGTAAAAACTCTGAATAGATTATTCTCATTTAGAATAGCACTAAAAATTATTAGCTTTCTGATATAAATCATTACTAAAGCAAGTGCAATCAAAGCTTTAATCAATTAAAATTATTATTACATCTTAGTTTTATCATGATAAAAAGATATACCTCTATTAAATTTCTATTTATTCTATAAAATATGAAATTTTGCAGGATAATCTCTACAAAGATATTTTTCTTATCTTTTTAATCGATTAAAGTCTTCATTTTTTTAAATTTAATAGAACTTTCTTTATATATATGAGCACTAAGGATATTTATTTATCTAAGTGGTTTTACCTTATAAAGTTTATATTTAATTTGTTAGAACTTGTATGATACTTTTAAAATATATTAAAAGTACTAAGGATGCTTATTTATTTAAGTGGTTTTGCCTTATAAAGTCTATATTTAATTTGTTAGAACTTGTATGATACTTTTAAAATATATTAAAAGTCTAATTGTAAGCAACTTAATAATACATCACATACTTCACTTTACAAAAGATATTTTGATTTTTTGGCTTTGTTTTAATACTACAAAAATTGAATTTTTGAAGATAAACAGTTATTAATATTTCATCAAAATCGTATTTACCTTCAATTGTTAAAGCTATTTTAAACTCTGTACTATAAAAACTGAATTTTTATAAGTTTAAATAGAAGATAATCTTCTAATATTTATAAGTCAAATTCTTGTCAACTTAGCTAAAATCACATAATACTTATATTCAGCTTTCAATATGTTAAAGATATTTTATTTTTAGACTTTTAATTATCTATAAAAATTGAAATTTTAAAGGTTAAATATGGAAATGTATCTTTATAATCTTAAAGCCAAGTTATAAGTAAATGCCATATTCAAGATATTTTTATTTTTAGGCTTTTCATTTCACTACAAAAATTCACTTTTTATAGTTAAAAATCAAAAGATATTTTTCTTATCTTGCTCAAATTATGCTTTATAAGAAAACTTTGATATCTGATACTGTAATTTGTTCACTATTAGAACTAAAGATATTTTTTTTATAGTTAAGAGTAGATTCTACGAAAATTAAATTTTTGTATTTATGGGAAAATAAGATATTTTTATTATCTTTTATATATCAGAATTGCATGCATTTTTGAATATCTTTAGAATTTTAAGTATATGCTTTGAACCTCTATTTTATATTCTCTAAAGAATTTAATTTTTTATATGTTTAGACACCTGCATTTAGAGTATTTTTTGTTATTTTGATATAGAGATTAAAGTTTGTTATCTTTATTTATCTTGAACATTGCTTATTTGCATAGTTTAGATTTTAAAAAGATTAGAAAATATTTATTATTTGATTTGAGTTTTTAAGGAGATTCTAACTATATTCACTAGTATTTGTATAGTTTAGATTTTAAAAAGATTAGAAAATATTTATTATTTGATTTGAGTTTTTAAGGAGATTCTAACTATATTCACTAGTATTTGTTGTATAATTTTATAAGGTATATATAAATCAAAGAACATTTAGTTGTGTTTTGTAAAAATATGCTAGTCATTCTATTTGATTTGCAAAAAAAATATTTATTGAATATAAGTTTTATAGGTCTTAAAGTTTAGTCAGTAATAGCTAAAGATTTATTGATATAAAGAACTTTAGGTGAGATAATCTAAAATTATATGGTAAAAATATTAGTCTTAGTTTGAATATTTTTCTTTCTAAAACTATAAGCTAAATTTTATTATAAAAGTAGCCTAAAACACTATCTTATCTGAATCAAAGGTATAAAATCATATTTACAAACAATTAAATAAGATTCACATAAAAAAACACTTCATTATCTGGCAATTCCTATAACAAAATTAATTTTCCTCATAAAAAATGGAAGTTATTCTCTCTTTATATCAAATACTCATCCAAATTTCATTCTTTTTCATAAGAATTTTTTTTTCTCACTCATCGAAACACCTTTCATAATTTTTTCTAATCTTTAATATTTATCATAGCAATCCCTCTTTTCATCAAATAAAATCTCTCCATAGCAGTACCTTAAATCAAACAAAATTGTTATCTCTAATTATTTCATTATAAACTTATACTTCCAAACCTTTACCCTTAATAGATTATTATATTTGTTGATAAGTTATTTAAGAAGTCAAATGCTGGACGACAATAAGCAAGTAATCATTATCTGGAGCGATCATAACTTCATTTTTCTTGGTCCTGACTCTGAGGAAAATCAAGTCGTTTGTGCAATCAAATTCTCGAATCATCGATCTTGCCCGCTCGGTTAATGCTGAGATAAGCCTTGAGTATTTAGTTGTTTCTTGAGCTGTCATAGTACTTTTGACAGAAACTCCTGAATAGTTGCATATAATAATGCCTTTGACTTCGCTGTAGTGACTTTTTATTCTTTCTATGACCTCATCAACTTGGCTCTATTTATATTTTACCATTTATCTTTATAATGTTCTCTCTTAAGCTTTTATTTTAACTCAAACACTTATTGTCTTGCAATTTTATTTAAGTATTTTATATATCGAGCTATTCACATAACTATATAATCTTGATTATAAGCCAAACTATTAATAAAACAACTATTTTAGACATTTAAAAATTTCTTTTATAATCATATTTTGTATATTCACAAGAGCAAAGAAAAACTTCAAAAATCAGTGAATTAATCTTCTCAGGACTTATAATACTATTTAGAAGCTTAAACTCATCTAAATCAACATATGAAATAACTATCTTAAGTACTTTTTATCTGCATACTTATTTTTGCTATAAAATATTATAATCTTCTTAAGCTTAACTATTAAAGATTTTAATTTCACCAGATTTTCCAATACGAAAATCTTTTAATAAGAATACTAAGGAAATTATATCCAAACTGCGCATATAGCGAAAAAGTTCATTTTGCCTTATACGATTTTCATTGAAGCTTGAACAAATGTAAGGGAATTTTCATGGGCTTTTCTTTTGAGTAAAAAAGATGGTCCAATATGATGTGCACCTAATTATAATCATATGCTGGATAAGAAAATCCATAATCCTTCAATCATAAAAATTGCTATAGCTAGACTTAAATTGTTGTTTTTATGAAAAATTTCAGGTTTTTTATTAGAATTATTTTAAGTGTCATTAAAAAAAATGCCTATGATTCTTCAATATCTGTACTTTAATAAAGAATATAATTTATATATATATATTATAACCAATATTAATTATCAATCCTATTTTACTTATAATATCACAACTAAAAATTTATAAAACCATAAATTTTATCATTTAACATACAGTACAATTTTAATATCTATATTCCTCCTTTCATATAAAAAGTTATTATATCATAAACAAAATTTATATTAATTTAAAATCAAAATTCACATAAATATCCTTTCTCTAGTATTAAATTTCTCTCCCATCAAGTCTTATTCAAATTCTTTAGGTAATCCAAAACCATAAACTTCCTTCCTATTCCTCAGCATTTAATCTTTAATTCCCTACAATATATAGTATATTATACATAAATTATTTTCCTAATCAAAATTATACAATAAAGAAACAATTTAATTATATCTATTCAAGATTTGCATTTCTCATAAACAACACATCAGTGCCTGGCATACGAAACTGAATTGAAAAGTCATGTACTTGATCTTTAAGTTGTTGGACTTTTGGATTTTGGGCAACAGCATTATCGAAATCATTAGGCCCAATCATAGGATCAGCTTGTATTTCAAGAGCAATATTCAAAGCTCTATGGAGAAAATGGGCAATTTTCTTAAAGTCCTCAGATGTAGCACCACGAGTTGTCATAGCTGGTGACCCTATGCGTATACCTCCGAGAATCAAAGATGAAGTATCTCCAGGTACAGCGTATTTGCTAACATTGATTTTTGCAGCTTCACAAATTTTCTCCATTTTATTACCTGTAAGACCTTGTGGCCTTAGATCCCAAAGAAGTAAATGAGTGTCAGTCCCCCCTGATAGTAGAGTATATCCTAGGCCTATTAATGTTTCGCCTATTATTTTGCAGTTTTCTATTACTTTACGACTGTAATCTTTATACTCATTGGTTTCAAGTTCTCTTAATTGAGTTGCTATACCTGCTATACTATTGTTATGTCCTCCACCTTGTATGGATGGGCTTATCATTGTGCTAACTTTCTCTTCAAAGGATTTTCTATAAAAAATTAATGCTCCTCTTGGTCCACGCATGGTTTTGTAGGTAGTTGTAGTGACAATGTCTGCATGGAGGAAAGGGTCATTTACAAGTTGAGAAGATACAAGACCACAGTAATGGGCCATATCGACCATGAAGATTGCCCCAACTTCTTTAGAGATAGCTTTAAATCTACCATAATCATAATCACGAGGATAAGCACTAGCTCCAGCAATAATAATCTTAGGGCATATCAACCTGGCAGTTTTTTCCAAATTGTCATAATCCACAGTTCCAGTACTAGGATCCAATCCATAAGATACGCTTTCATAAAACACAACTTTCTGATTGGTTTTCTTCGGAATAATACAACCATGCGACAAATGCCCACCTGCAGTTATATTTAGGCCCATTATTTTATCATGAGGCTTTAGCAAAGTGGCAAAAATTTGAAAGTTAGCTAAACTCCCAGAGTATGATTCAACAATAACACCCCATTCATTTTTATCTAATCTGTATGCTTTCAAAGCTCGAGTTTGGCATAGATTTTGAATTGGGTCTACTCGTGTTTCCCCATAGTATCTTCTATAAGATATGCTCTCAGTGTATTGATTTGCAAGACATGAGCCGAGACAGTCCATGACTGCTCTTGATGTAAAGTTTTCAGAAGGGATAAGCTCAATCGTGCTCAATTGCCGATACTTTTCTTTTTCTATCAAGTCAAATAGCTCTTGATCAACTTCAGCCAATGATGAGTCCATATTTATATAGTATGAAATAATGTAGAAGGTATTTAAAAATCATGGAAAAATCTTAGTGAATAAGTTTTCAAAGTTTGAAAAATATCAAATAAAGGTTGTGGGACAGTTTGGAAAAAATAAAAAAAACATAAAAATACGATTTTTAATATTTTTCGGTTAGTTTTTATACATGAACTTTCATAAGCATAATAGAAGCCTGATGATTCACTTATATCAGCTTGACTTATCATTCACTTTACATATAATTATTTTATAAGCTTAGTATGGTAATAATGGACTGTTCATCATGTTCATCGAAAGCTCAATATGAGTGTTCTTGCCTTCCAAACACTCTATATTTTTGTAGCTCCTGCTTGTCTCCGCATATCACAAGTTCACTCTACCTCCAGCATAATGTTCAAGAAATTGGGTTTACATACACAAATCCTCTATGCTATGAATGCAAAGCTAAATTCTGTGAAGTCATCTGTTTATGCAAACGTATAGGAATATGCAAATCTTGCCTTCCAGGGCATATCACAATGTCAGGCTCTCATTTCATAGACTATATCCGCACAGAACGGCAGTCTCGGGATACTTTTGATATGGAAAAAAAGTCTGTGACTGATACAGTCAAGCAAGAAGTCTATGAAAACATAAAACATTTAGAAGACTTTAAAGAAAGGGTTAATAAAACAAAACTTTTTCTTATTGAAGCTATACAAAAGTCAGCAGATGATCTTATTGTTAGCACTGAAAACAATAAGAAAAAGATGGAAATGGCTCTTGAGAATATTAACAAAGCCAAAACCCCAAGGGAAGATCTTTGGCCGTATAATTTTAAGAAAAGACAAAGCTGTATGACTCCAAGTAGAAGAAATGTAAATAAAGAAATTAAACTTTGTGAGACTGAACTGAATGCAGATGCTATACTGAGATCTATTGCAAATTTAGGAAAAGTGACTTTGTATGGGGATATAAACCCTGTGACCCAAGAGGAGAATATTTATTATTTTAGAGCCAAAGCTAGAGAGATGATTAGTATAGAAGTTGGGTCTTTATATGTTGTAAGGAAGATATTCCCAAAAAGTCTTGTTTTAGCAGAAGCGGGAAGTTGGTGTGAAGGGCCAGGGAAGAGTTTAATATATTGTGGAGGATGCAAATCAACAGGGTTTACTAATGAAGTTGTTCAGATTGACCCTATCAGCATGAATTTTCGCTTACTTCCTCCAATGAAATCCCCAAGAGCCCTAGCAGCTGTTGTGTTCTATAACAACACCTTTTACGCATTCGGTGGCTACTCAGGAACCAACATCAACACCTGTGAAAAATTCAGCTTTTCTACTGGGAAATGGGAAGACTTACCAAATATGCCTGTTGCTCGTAGTGCTTTTACTATAGCAGTTATTGATGATTTATTATATATGACAGGAGATTGCACAAGATTAGATATTTTCAATACAAAAGATGATAGTTTTGAATGTGCTAAAGTTATAGTCCAGCAAGCTAGTTATTCAAGTTTAACTAAAACTAAAGATAGACTACTGCTTATACAAAATGAGTCTGTTTTTGAGATAGATTTAGCCTCAGATGATGTTAAAAAAGTTGCAAGTATTCCTCAAGGCAAGTGGTGGAGTTGCTTTCCTCCACAGACTCAGAATGGAGTTGTGGTTTTTGGAAGATATGATGATGGGTTTTTGTATACTTTTGATATGAACACGTATGTGCTTAGTAAGAAGTTTAAGCTTATTGCCTAAGGACCTTTTCTAGATAATTAATTTAAATAGCGGCATTCATAAAAATGCAATCACCTTGGTTAACTTCAGCAAAGTAAGGTTCTCGGAGTAATTTATGATGTATGGAGGGATAATAATATAGGCATTTGCTTTTAGAATATAATGGATATGATGATTAAAGCAATTATTATGATTTATATAATATGAAAAAGTTTATAAACGAAATAATGATATGCTAAAACAAGTAGCTACCTTTTAAGAGGTTAAATATATTGTCTTATAATATCTTTGCATTAATTTTCCACTATTTAATTTAGATATATAAAATATCATACCTTGTATAATTTTGCTATATTAATTTTTTATTCATAATTATTTCTCCACATATAATTTTTATATGTGCATTTTTGTTCATATTTTATTTTTGTAAATATTTCCATGTCCAATTTTTTTCTTATTTTTTCAGTGCTTCATAAGAATTCGTCATTGAAGATGATTTTATCTAAGATTATGCTCTGATGTCAACTAGCACCTAGAAGAACTCAAGAAAAAATCAGAATGATCGAAAGCATCAAAAAAACTACATTTGAAGTTAACAAGAGCAGGGTTGTGGATCAAATCTTACAAGTACAATGAAACTCCTGTCTCATCTCAAATTCCAGACAATCTATTAAAAGTTTTCAAAGACTTTTCAGACAAAATCTCTCAAAATCAAAAGAATTCATACTCTTGTTAGTGGGGCAAAAAGCTCGAAGATAAAATANCAGTAACAAAATAGTGGATGAAATAGAAGAAATTAAAGGAAAGAGTAGATTCTGCAGGAACTTGAAAGGAAGCTAGAATTTCTTGAAGATAAATCTATGATAAAAGCATATTTTTTGATTAAAGCGCCTGATAATTTTACTAAATCAACATAATGAGCATGAGAGATAGCGAGGATAAGAGTATCAGTTTTGCTTTGCTTATGGCATCTCCTTTGAATCAACTTT
>MPUH01001150.1:0-22817 GCA_001970955.1 Stentor coeruleus
GTGTTTTACGTTGGGCAAGGGGTACTGGCAGTGTAGATCCTAAACAAATCGAAAATTTTGATTTAAAAGATATAAATAGTGAAAAACTAGAACTTATTAAAATACTTATGAATTGTATCCGTTTACCTTTGATTGAAGCTAAATATATAATCAATAAAATCGACAAATTAGGGCTTTTTACTAAAGAACAATTATATGAAGCTATGGCTTATCAAGCTTCATCTGAATCTTATACTGAAGATATGAGGTTTATGTTTAAAGAACGTAAAGGTAGTAAAAAACCTTGGAACTGGAGTGATGAGAAAATTGGTCCACATATTTTATTATCTACTGATAGAAATCTAGCAATTGCTCATCATTATGACTGGGAAAAAGTTTTAGGATGTAATACTTGGCATGCTGGGGTTCATATATTTAAAGTTCAATTAGAACTTAATATATCAGCATCAAGTAATTCTTGGCAAATAATCGTTGGTGTTGCTTCACCTTTAACTTCAGTAGCTGAACATTTAGGTGCTGGACCTAAAGAATGGGGCCTTGCTTGCTATTCTGGTCATAAAATTTCTTGTGGAGATAAAAGAGAAGAATATACTGTAAATAGCCGAAGAGGAGATATTATAACAGTTAAAGTCGATCTTAGTACAAAAAGACTTGAGTTCTTTAAAAATGATATTAGTTTGGGTGTTGCTTTTAATAATGTTATAGGACCAGTATGCCCTGCTGTATCTTTATTAAAAGGACAGAGGGTTAAATTAATATGGGATTAATAATTATGATATCGAAGATTAAGCAGTTTTTCGAATGCAAAAAGAAAAACAAAAATGATGATTTTATCCTGCCTGTGAAAAGACCAAGAGATTGCTTAATTTGTGACATATGCAAAGAAGTTGTTGTTAGTAGTAAAACTTTACCTTGTGGGGATTCTTTTTGTGATGTGTGTTTGACTGAACATTTACTTATAAGTCTTGTATAGTTTATATAGAAATGCCCTACATGTGGTTTAGAATGTCAAAAGGTTCAGGCATACCCCTGTTTCTTATTGGATGAAGCGGCAATATGTGAAGAAGACTCAAATGATAACTATAATTCAAGGATTTCAAAAGCTAAAGAATACAAAGATAAAGCAAAAGTTAAAGATTTTGAAGAAGGGATGAAAGTTGATGTAAGAGACACAGAAGGGATTTGGTGTGCTGGGGTTATAAAAACGGTTCTGATGAATGAAAATACAAAAATGGTCCTGGTTCACTTTGAAAAGTGGGATAATTCTTTTGATGAGATAATTCCAACGGATTCTCCGAGGATTGTTTCTGAAGGGTTTTATACATCGCGTAATATTTTGAAATATAAACTTCCGCTACCGGATGGGAATAATAAAGCTGAAGTAATTAAGCAATAAAAGTGGGAAGAAGGATTTTCTTTTGAAATTTTTGTTTCCATATTTAAAGTTTAGGTTTATGTTATATTTACTTATGGTATTTTAGTAATTATGCGTTGATGGATTCTGACTGGATTTTGGAAAGTAGGTTATGGTTAAATAATTTAAAAATGGGTAGCTGTGTATGTGGGCATAAAAAGAAATATCCAAGAAGTGAATCTAACCAGAAAGATTTAAAAAGACAAGACTCCAACAAACTTCAATCAACAGCAGACAAGTTAGCAAAAGATTTATCAGAGTCCCAACCTGAAGAGCAAGTAGATAAGCTGACCAATCCTGAGAAAGTAGAAATTATTGAAGTAGAGCCTCCTAAAGTTATAACCCCAGTGATTGTGTCAGAGCCCACAATAACAATGCCTTGTGGGCAATTTTTACTTCCCGATCTCATGTTTTATGATTTTGATGCAGGTCTTAAAAGTGGGGAATTCGAAAGATCGCGACCTACAGACTGGCACAATATCTTAAAGTCCTTTTTCAATTTTACCTATGCTAATATCTATGATATAGTTCATAAGCTTCAAGATAATCCTGTTATACACTCTTACTGGGACAAAAAAATTTATGTCGATCTTCCAGCAAAACTTTTAGTACAGCCACCAATGGAATGGTTTAAAGAACAGATTTACTTATTAAAACGTACACTGCAACCAGGTAATGAGATGGGAAAAGTGTCAATTCAACGTAAAATCATCCAGCTTTCCGAAGAGTTCAAATGGTTTGTATGGTCTGTTGGGAGTTATTTATACATAAGCCTATCAAGTAATGAAAAATCAATAGGGAGAAATTTTGCAGAGATGTCTGGAATACAAGAAGAAATCGCTTTACCTAAACGTATAAAAGACTGGTTTGTTGGATTTAGATACAAAAATGTTAGATTCAAATTAGTCCATGCCCTTAGTGAAGAAGGAAGGATTATGAGAGCTGAAGTGAAATCAATGAGGATTTTCAGTTTAAGTTATGGTCAAGCTGTAGGGACTATAAATTATTCTGTTATGTATCCTATGATTGTTTATATGAGAATTGGACCTTATTTGCTGTTTTCAGTACCAATTTATCCACAAAACTTCTTAGCTGAAGCTTCTTTTTTGAATATGGATATATTTTTGAAACCTATAAATATCCCTGAGACCAATGTGTTTAAAATATTATTTGAAAGTGAGGAAAATAGGAATCCTAAACAAAAAGAAATGACACCTTGTTATTTTATTTATAATTTCAATACCTTTGTCCCACAGTCAAGGAAAATACAACATTTATGCTTGTTGAGTTGTGCAGGTAAAGAAATCCCTGTATATGAAGCGAAATATAATGGGGCTATACCTCAAAGTAAGATTGTTGATATTATTTATGGCGAAGATTATAAAGGTAATCCAAGGTTTAAAGTTCATGAATGCAAGCTTTTTGGTTGGCACTGTTTTGTGTATTATGAAGAGAAACCTGTAGTTCAGCGACATAACGAACGAGCAAGTCTTTTTGGTAAAGATATCACTGGTGAAGCTGTTGTAAGTGTCCAGCTTAATAAAAAGAACTACAAACGTTTCCCAGTATTTAACTTACGCTTGAGAAGATTGATGGATGTTCTAAGAAGGAATATTAAAGAATGTATGAGTACTTTGGAAACAAGTGAAGATATCTGGAATGTGAATAGCCTTAAAGAACTTATTCATAGAAAAGGGTTGAATTATCGCCATGAATGGATAATATACAGCAAATGTCGAAGTGAAAAAGCTCAAGTGCTTCTTGAATGCGATTTACTAGCAAGAGCTGTATGGAAAGTCCTTAATGCAAGATTTCCAAGAAACTTGAATTTTTCAACATACAGAGAGTTAGTAATAAAAAGCATCAGTCCAATTATATCTTACTCAACCAAATCTTATGATCAATTTTTATTCCTAGCATTGTTTATGGAAAGGCTTAAAGCATTAAGAGATGCTACAAAGTTCCAAAAATCCACTGATACCTCAGCTAGTAGAATAATTGACCCATTCAAACAAAAAAAGCATAGTTTTGATTATCTTTGTAGTACAGAAATGCTTGAGAAAATCTTAACAGTAGGCAACAGATACCCTGCTCAATTTTTAGAAGCTATTGAATATCATTGTCATATAAAATTCAATGAAGATTTAATATCTAGTGTTAAATGTGATGGATATTATTTTATTAACAAAGAAAAAAAACTAGAAGTAAAAGATATAATTGAGTTTTCCTTATCTGTACATGGACTTTCCTCTTTACGTGAAGATAATTGTATAACTCTTTTAGGATTCCTTGAACGTGGAGGACCTAAAGGTAATGACTCACACGAAATGCTCAATCAATCTTTTTCAGACTGGGTATCAGATGCAAATGTTGAATTAGTTAATAAAGAAGAAGAACATCATAGCCTTGAGCTTATATTACCATGTGATTTATATAGTTATTGTGGCAGTTCATTTTTTAAAGAGTTTTATGAATTTCCTATCCTCCCAATTATTGAAGAGTGGTCTAACTGTGTTGAAACTTTAGTAAAAGACTTAATTACTGTTGATGGTGGAGAAAGTGTCCTTGTTGAAATCCTTATTTATGTCATAACACAAAGATATTTCATTGATTCAGACTCAATGCAATGTGGTAACCTTCTTAATATCATAAAAAAAATCATAGACGAATCTGTATTTGTCCCAGCTGAAATTGTCATAGCATATTATTTATGGAATGCTATATCTCTAGAACAGCAAAGTTTAGCTCAAAGTGAACAGAATTATATATCATCTTTAGTACTTATGACAAAACTAGTCGGAGATCCAAGAGGAAGAAAAAATCGTGGTATTCCATGGCAGATGCTAGCAGCTTGGAAAATCAGTCAAATTGCTAGAGAAAGTCATAGACTACCTGATGCTATGGCCGCTGAAGAGCATTTTGACAGTGTGTTTATGGGGACAAAAGAATTCCAACAAAATCTAACTAAATTGCTCAAAGCTAGACATTCAAGTTATAAACAAGCTGAAGTTGTATTAAAGCATCCTTTTGATCATTGGAGTATTCATAGTGATAAAAGAGATTCACTTGTCCCTGAATCTTTTGATGAACTTTACACATGGATGATTAACCATTCTTTAACTTTATATCCAACAGGAAAATTATGGAACAATTTGTATTCAAAACTCCTTCTTAAAGGTACAACATTGCCACAGTTGTCAACAAGTTTATGTTTGGGAATGAGTGGGAAATCTACGCCAATGAGTTTCAGAGGGGAGTCTAGAAAAGCCCTTCAACAAAGCTCGCTTACACAAATCCTTGTTCCTGAAAATGGTGCATTGAATATGAATGATTTAAAAGGTGTTGCATATATATGGGGAACTGATAGATATGGACAGTTAGGTTTAGCTTTAGCAGATGATGAGGAAATCCCAGATCAAGTAACTTTACCTTATCCACGTATGCTTACATCATTAAAAGATCATGTTATAAAAGAAATCTCAGCAGGGGCTGAACATTGTATTGCTATAACAATAGAAGGTTTATGTTTTGCTTGGGGTAAAAATGATAACAATCAATTAGGTTTAGGTCCAGATAATCCACCAAAAGTTAAATTCCCAGTGCCGATTAAAAGTGTTTCACATATAAGTAAAGCTTCTTGTGGTTATGAACATACAGTTCTTTTAGGACAAGATTGTCGAGTTTATACAATGGGTTTAGGTGAAGGTGGGGTTTTAGGTCATGGAAATGTATTATCAGTGATGTATCCAAAAGTAGTCCAAAGTTTAAAAAGTATTAAAATCAAACAAATCAGTTGTGGCGGGTATCATTCTACAGCTTTAGATAAAGAAGGACATTTATATGTATGGGGAAGAGGTGAAGGTGGTCAGTTAGGTCTTGATCCAGAACACCTTAGAAAGACGATGATTGATTTGAAAATCGATAGTAGTGAAGTATTTATACATACTCCACAAAGGCTTTTTGGTGAACTTGGTAAAAAAAGAATTATTTTAGTAGCTTGTGGAGAAGCTCATACACTTGCTTTAACTGAACAATATGAAGTATTTGGTTGGGGATGGGGTAGCAATGGTCAATTAGGCCGAGGATTTAAACATGATGACTTTGAAGAAATCGGTAACAAATTATGTATTCAATACTTACCAGGACCAATATCATTTCCTGAAAATACTAGTATAAAGCATATTGCTGCTGGAGGACTGTTTTCTATGTTTATTACTGATCAAAATGAAGTACTTGCTTGTGGGATGAATGATTTTGGACAATTAGGTATTGAAAATCCTCATAGAGATCATACAGATATTTCATTTCCTACAAGACTTGATTGCTTTTCTGACTACCCGATACATTATTTAGTTTGTGGAGAAAATCATACTGTCGCTGTTTCGAAAGAAAAAGAAACTATGACTTGGGCTTGGGGACGGTTTCGTGAAGGACAACTTGGATTAGGTGAAGTGTCCCCATCAGCAACTCCAAGACCTGTTCAAACACTTAATAATGCCCCAGTTTATAGAGTTGCTTGTGGAAGAAGGCATACTTTTGCTGTTATTGGAGAACCGGAGGGTTTAGTTGAAAAAAACAAGAATGAGAACTTAGACTTTGCAGTTGTTTTCATTAAGAAGTAATAAAACTATTAATAAAATATGGTGGGAATCTTTTCAGGTTTGGAAAGAAGTGCTTAAATTTTAATATATATTTTTGTAAGGAAAATTAGTTGTTAATGCATATTTAGATATATATATTAATATTATTATAACTTATAAATCCTTATTTCATACTTAAATCTTAATAAACATATATTAAACTATAAAACTCAATAATTTCTCATTTTATATTATTAATTACTATAACCTCAATACAAAATCAACCATAAAATGCAATAAATTTTATTAAAAACAAAACTCCAAACTTAAATCATCCAAGATTTTTAAAAACCCTTACTTATTAAAGCAGATCGTTTTCAAGAAACGAGTACTCAAACTCGAAATCCGCTTTTCTTCTCTGTGACCAGCTTGTTTCATAATCAAAATAAAGAAATGTGCCCTTCTCCCTATCCTGAGCAGTAAGTTTCGGGTCTCCAGATCTCTGAAACCAAGTCTGGAATTTTTTATGATAAATCCACCCTTTAGCTTTAAGTTCTTTGGCTGCTAAAAACTGTTGATAACTACCATGCTGATGATAAAAAATAAAGAACAAAGTATCTAGTTCGAATTTTTTAAATAAAGCATGATTAATCATAGGTTTTTTCGGAAATGAAGGATGACCAGTATATGGTGTTAGAACCATCTGCAAACTAGATTTCACCCTTTCTTCATTCCTCAAAGGATAATTAAAAGCTATCTCAACTTGCTTTTTAGACCAATCCGTGTCAATTTTCTCCTAAATATCCTATACCACTTCCTGCTCATCATCAGGCAAATCCTCAAAAGTCTTTTCTGTCTTCCCAGCAATTTTCATTAACGCTTCTTTTGTATTCCACCCTTTTTCCACAGGTTTCACGTCGTTTTTCGTCGGGACACTTGCTATCGTCTTTGTTTCTGGTTTTTTACCAACAGTTTTCCTTTGTGCTTCCATATCTTCTTCATTCAAAGCTGGAAAGTTCGTAAAAATCCTATTGGTCGGTAAGCTCAACTCTTTATAACGTTGTTCTAACTCAGCCTCGAAATCTGAAGTATCTTCAGCTTTTAAATAAGAATCCAATTTGTCAGTCAATGGCCAGATTTGTTCTAAAGTTGCTGGGTTGTTTTCAACAAATCTTAGTACTTGTTCAAGTTTCTCAAAATGGTAACGAAGATTTTTTATTTGTTTGCTTATATCTTCTGTGATTCCAGCTCTAAGTTTCGAGCCCCGGCTTTTTTCTAGTTCCGCTTCTCGAATGTTGATTTTATCTTGAAAAGCTCCTTGTAATGCTTTGATCATTTCTCTTAGTTCTTCACGTTCTTCTTCGATTGGGTCAACTTTTGGGGCAATTAAAAGTCCTTCTTTGGAAAAAGCTTTGGTTTTAGACTCTTTTTCTAGTTGTTTATGGGTTTCCATGAGTTCCTCGATTTTCTTACGAGCCTCGGTTATACGGCTTTTGTTTCTAGGGTCTTGGGATTCGTAGTTTCGTAAGCTTTCTCGGGTCCTTTGTAGTTTTTTGATTTCTTTTTTCAGCTCACCTTCAAAGCGCTCTTTTTGTGTTTGGTTCACTGCGGAATTGATTTTTTTTATGATTTGGTTGAAATTTGAGTAACCCTCATCAACTTGAGCTAGTTTTTTTTCTAGTTCTTGCTGTTGCTGACGGACTTTCGCCATTATTATGACCCTAAAATCTTGCTTTATTTTTTTAAGGGGTGGATTAAGCTGTTGAGGTTTAGGTTGAAATGAAGAAAGTTATAAGATTATTAAGAGGGATAAAGGCTGAATAGAAGTAGAGAGGCTGATTGAGTTTAAAGATTGATTTGAAATATTGTGTTTAATTGAAATGAAGCTAATTCAATATGCCATAGTTTAGATTTAGTAAACAACAAGTAATTTTCTTAAATTGTTTGGGTTATAGATTGAAGATAATAATCATAAGTGTAGATAAAATTAGTTTTCTTAAAGATAATTAGTTTATATGTAAGTTACAGATTAATAGTAAATGTATAATATCAAATGAAATTTAGCAGCTTATAAATTTTAACTTTTTAGATTTTTTGGCTAATTTTATGCAAAAGGAAAAATTTGCAAGACAAACTGAGTTATAATCAAAATATGAATTTTAAAACAAAAAGAGAATAAAAGTCAGGTTTAAACACTTGTAAATATATCAAAATTATTTACTTTTTACAAAAATTTACTGCCAATTAAAAAATATACCTATATAACCTAAAAAGATAAGCCTTTATTTATAAATAATCATAATAAATCAAAACGAATTCCATCAATAAGATTCATCAAATATTTTTTTACTATATTTCTTAACATAAATACCTACTTTATTTAAACTATTTTTTTAAGCCAAACTATAAGCTTATCAACTTTAATAATATTTTATCATTACCTTAAAAATTAGAATTATAATCTAATATATAATATTTCAGCTATGGGTTTATGTTAAAAATAAATGGCTATAATATTTAAATCGAATGATGATTTTCTCAGCTCACTTTGATCCTAATGAAAAATTGATTATCTGACTATATTTATATATCGTGATGAACCTTTAGTGTGATCCATGATCACTTACCGAGCTTTTTAAATCTGACTTTATTTTTTTTCAGCCTTTAATACCTTTAAAAGCTAATAATCTATGTGTCCCAGTCGATTGCTGTTTGGATTTGCCATAAATTTTAGGTTAATTTGACAATTTTTGAGATGTTTAGCCACAAGTGCTGATCTTTTGTTTTATTTTAGCTAAAAATCCAAAGACTTTCAAATAGTAGGAAGAGATTTGTATTATTAATAAAGAAAGACTTAATCAAGTTCAATCATATCAGATAAGATTTTTGAAAGCTAGAAGTGGACAGACTGAAAGGAAAATAAAATTTTGAAATAAGATTTAGATTGATTTTATTTCACATATAAAGAATGAGTATATAGTAAATTTGATCTTTATTAGTCTTAGATTTATTAAGAATAACTACTTAAAATTTTCAGTATTCCCAGTTTCAAAACTTGTCTTTACTTTTTGGAAAACTACATCTCTTCTATCAAACCATCAAATATCAAAAGTTTAATCCTAAAGACTAATTCCTAAATCAAAACTTAAACTAATTCTAATCAATAAAAACATACAATTACTATACAAAATTTATTATCTTTTCTTGAATTCAACTTTTTTCTTTTCACACTTCTCATCTTAAATCCCTTATTAAATTAAACCTCTAATTATTCTTAAATAACATACCTTTTAGTTATCTTTCTAATAAACTACCCCATTAAATTCCATAATATTTCAAAAACCATTAAATATTCTGTTAATTTGTTAAAATTTTCTTGAGTTCTGTCCTTAATTTAGCCTGTGCTTCTCCTTTCACAGAATTTTTCTTAACAAAATCATTAATAGCTGCAGTTTTATTTTGCCCTTGACTAATTTGGAATACAGTCCTCTTTCCTCCAGGTAAGCAGACTTTAACACTAATTCTACTTATATCTGAAGAAAATGATCTATTCGCCTCTGACATACTTGTTTCAGAGAATTTTTTCCCAGACCCATTAGAAGATATTGAAGAGTTCAAATCAATAGACATACGTGATGTGCTTCTTTCAAGTCCAAAAACAAAAGGTTTTTCCTCTTTATCTTTCTTATAATCTATTGCTTTTCTCGCTTTTCTTAACCTACCAATCAATTCTTTAACCCCTTTGGCTTCAGGGACATCTTCAGTTTTGATACGTTTTTTAAGTTTAGGTTTGAACGTACATCCATTTAGTTCATTCGAAAAATCATGCTCAAAATGGTTTTTTGTTGAATTATGTCTTTGTTGATTAAATATTTTGGAATAATCATATAGTATATCATTTCTTCTCTGGGTATGAGACTTGGTTTCTGAATATAAACTATAATGGCTTATATTTGAGTCATTTAAATCGCTACTATTAGAAATTGTATGTGGACCTCTTGTTATTCTAGGTTGAAAAGTGCATTCAGAAATTTCTTCACTTAACTTCCTTTGTCTAATATTTTCCCATTTTTCTTGAAGACGGGTTTTTTCCATAATAAGCATATCTTCATGTCTTGTATCACTTTTTTTACGTCCTTCGTTAATACTTGTGGTTTCGAAACTATTGTTTAGAGATGGTTTTTTTTGGTAGCATCGTTCTTCGTAGAGAATTAGGAAATATTTGTGGATTTTTATAGCTTCTGGAGGGTTTACACAGAATATACCTTCACAAAGAACACCTAAATTATTACGTTTTTTGTGCCCATGGATTGATGGGTCGCGATAGTTCATCAGGCAGATAAGGAATGTTAAGAAATTCGAATAAGTTATACAACTATTTTGGTCACCCCCAAGTAAACTCCATATCTCAACAGCTAACTGTCTTTGTTTGCTAATTTTAGAAGAGACTCTTGACATGAAATTCATATTATACAATAAAGTTGTAAACTTTGTATAATTAAGTGTTAAAGTGTTTTCCAGGTCTAAGTAATTAAACATCTCCGCATATTCTTTTTTAAATTTCTCCAAAAGGACTTTTTCTGATTTTTCAGAAGTAAACCTTTCATTACCATTCAATTCACCAACAACAGTTTTTGAATATCTTCTCAATGCATCTTCATATAAAATCTTATCAACTCTTTTTTCCCTAAGCATTTCATGAGATCTCATATTAACTGTAGGCTTATAAGGATTTGTATCTTGAGGTAAAGGTGTTTGAGCTTTAGCTTTAGTAAGCCTATCAACCCCAATTTCTGCTTTTTTCTCAGCAATAGCCAAAGATTTTTTACACAATCTTGGCTTGGCTTTACTAATAATATTAACAATTTCTTTTTCTTTTTGATCAACTTTTGCTTTCAACCTGTCTTTTTTAACCTCACAATATTTATCCATATGTCTCAGAAACTGTGGAACACTACGGGTTTTTGATTTATTTAATACAGTAGGCTTGAAAGTACACTCTTCAACTTGTTTTTCTTCCATGATTTTTGTAAGATTCTTGATTTTCTCATTAACTTTTTCTTGATGTTTATAGAAACGACCCTCAATATCTACTTTTCCTCGTTTCTTTTTTGGAGGACCATCAAATAAATAATAGTATTTGCATTTTAGTTGCTCTATACGCTTCTCACGTGATGAAACTGATTTTTCACTAAACACAGAAGGATCTTTACGGTAAATAGATGGAGCTTTTGAATCTTCATCCCAATCTTCCATGTTATCTTCATCTATACCAAAATCAGGTGGATCATCATCTACTATTTCTTCAACTTTTTTTATGCTTTGTTGCATTGAGGATTGGACTTTTATTTCAACACCTTCATTCACATCGTCCATATCCATATCGAAACCACTCATACTGCTGTTTGAAGAACTACTCATATTATTTCTATAACACCATTTTTTCAGATGAAATTTAAATAATAAAATCATGAAGCTTTTATGATTTATAATGATTTCTTGTGTAGAGAGTTTATTATAAGAAGATTTTAGGAGTTAGGGAATAACTAGTTAGACTATTGGGAAACTGTGGATGCTTTTACTATGCCTTCAAAGTGTTTTTTCGCAATTCCTATATTCATCTGAGTCAAGGCAGGCTGTACAGAACTATCTGAAGACACTAACATGATATAAGTACTTGAAGTAAACTCATCAATAAATGCACAAAAGTTCGAATTTGCCACAGTCATAGACTTAAATCTTGCTGCAGCTTTAGAGCAGCTTAGTTTAAACAATTTAATAATATTCGAGATTTTTTCAAATCTATGAGTATCTCTATGTTCCTTAGCTGAGTAAGATGAAATAACTAAAAATGTGGATTTTTCAAAAAGCACAACTTCATCAGCTTCACAAGCCACACAAAACTTTTTCAAACTCTGAGAAAGCATTTCTGAATTAGGAATCATATAATTAACAATTTTCGACCAAGCTAAATACAAAGTTTCATCCCAAATAGAAGTTGCAAAACAAACCACACTTAAATTTTCGCTGTTTTGATAAACTTCTCTTTCTTTTTTACTATAAGTTTCTGAACGTTTTTCTAAAGGAATCAAATCCATTTTGTGGATTAAGACAAAGATTCTTGCTGTTGGTGAATGTTCTTTAATAGCTTCAACACAACTTTTATAATATTTCATATCTCTTTGATCATCAGATTTTATATCAAATACGTAGATAAGGACTTGAACACTTCTAAATAGTGTATCACGTTGACTTTCAAAGTAATGTTGCATGAAATGATCTTGCCCTCCACAATCCCATAATGCTAAACAAAGTGTCCCTAGAAATCTTATCCGAGATTCATTTATAGCTATTGTAAAACCTAAACGCATTGTATCTTTAGGGAGAAAGTTAGCAAAGATGATGCTTCGCATTGAAGTTTTTCCAGCACCATTCTTACCCATGAGGAGAACTTTACGATTTGAATCATTTTCTTCCATTTTATAACAAACCATAAAGTTCATTAGTCTAAAATACCCTTGATGAAAGGGTTTGTTTAAGAAAATTTAAAGGATTTTAGTAATTGTTTTACTATACACATTGTTGTGAACTTAAAAAGGAGAAAATAGTAGAGGAAGCTTTGGATGTTGACCGAATAGATGTAAATCTGATATAGGATGATATTTTCGAAGCAGAAAATAAAATTGAAATGTGTTCGGCCTTGCGATAATCTACTAAACTACTCAATTGTCTGCTATCAGATAGTTTCCCAAGTAACTGAGCATTTTTCAGCAAGGGTGTTGATATACTTAGCCCAAGCATATAAAGGGCAGCCACAAGATCACCTTCAAGGAACTTATTATGAAGTTTTCCCAATATTAGAAGAAATTCATAAAAAGACTGAAGATTTCATTTTAACTGATGAATATTATGAACTTACCCCAGGTCTTATTATCAANCATAAATTTCTTATAATCATAATATTTATATAAAGTTTTCTTATAAAAAAGTTAAAAAGACTGAAGATTTCATTTTAACTGATGAATATTATGAACTTACCCCAGGTCTTATTATCAATACTTTATTTATCAGCTCATCTGATTCTATATCATTTCTCTCAATTAATAATTCTAGACTTGTAAACAACAGACAAATCTCATATTCTGAGCATACTTCTTATATTTTAGATCTTGTCTTAATCAATCTTATCCTTTTCTTCTTAGTTCTTTTTCTTGTTCATTACACAATTTTATTTCCAAATTTTTTTTTTGAAGATTATTGTTATGTTAATCCTTTGATTAATAAGGAGAAATGCAATTTGGTCAAGATTATATAGGGAAAAATTAATCAAAAGTAAGACAAGAAATAATATATGGAGAAAATTGTAGAAACTCAAAAGGTATTACTAGGATAAATAAAGCTAAAAGACTACTTGAAGATGCAATTTTCTTTTTACCGAATAATTGTCAGGTTTATATTATGAGAGCTGGATTGTATTTTGCTAAAGGGCAGTATAAAGAAGCAAAAGATGATTATGTAAAAGTCCTTAGGATTAATTCGGAAAACGAGATTGCAAATCAGATGATTGGAAAATTAAACGCAAAACTGGAGAAAGTTTAGTTTAAATCAAAGACAAAAAACTTTTTAACTATAGATATGAACACAAACTTATATAATATTATGATATTAAAATATTGTTATTGTTCAATATGCAAAGCTTTTTTAGATTTCTACCTTAGGTATTACTAAATTATTAATCGAATTTAATAGATTAATATAGCCTATTTTACTTATAAAAATTAATATCCATGCGGAGAGAGTTAATTTGCTTCTATTATATACTTATCTAAATCATATTTAATATCCAATAAAACATATCATATCATTTAAATTTCTAAGTATATAAATTTCTAGAAATCATAATTTTGCATCTTAAGACTTTCTTCACATATACATTGATAAAAAATCCCTGGTCTACAAACAGCTTTAAGTCATCAAAGTCTTCTTTAAATATCAATTTCCTATTTCCAAAAGTAAATTTTCACTTCCTCAATAGTCTTAGTTCAACTCTAAAACCCCCACAAACTATTTATTTCTTTAATCCTATACTCATCATATCCCAACCTTGATAAAAAATATTTAAGTCATCTAATAACTAAAATCCACAAACCCTATCTTTAAAAAACTAAACCCATCCAAAAATAATTTCTAATAAAATCAAAAAAACTCTCCACATTTCAGCTAATTAAATAATCATTAACTATAAAAAGTAATCAGGAGTTCTTTTAGCTATATGCGGTTCACCTCTTCTCGGTGCAGGGTCAAACTGTAAAAAGCAATAATTCAAATGTTCATCGACTTCAACAATCCCAGCCTGATTTCCACATCTATAACAATAATTAGGAGCCGAAAAAACAGTAACTACATTTCTTTCATGGCACCAATTGTAACCTTCCATAACTAATTGATGAGCTCTTGCAACAAGATTCAAATTATTAGTATGATTAAATTGTACTGATATATCTTGGCCAAAAGTAAACCCAGCACCACGTGGAGATATACCCCATCCCGATCTTTCATCAGGATCTGACCATAAAAGATCACACATTGCACCTTCATGTGGGACTTCTTGAACTCTATCAAGTTGACGTATATGATCTAAAGTATCTAAAGAAGGAGACAAACCACCATGAAGACAAAAGATTTTGTTTTCAACAAGCGCGGTTACAGGCAAATAATCAAACAAGTCAGTGAAATATTTCCAGACTGCAGCTGAGCCATATTTCCTCATACATTCATCATAAAAGCCATAGACTTGAGTGATTTGTCTAGATTCATGATTTCCTCTTGTTAAAGTGATTCTGTCACGGAATCTGACTTTTAAACTTACTAACAAAGTCACAGATTCTACTGAATAATAGCCACGGTCAACATAATCTCCCATAAATAAGTAATTCGTGTCTGGCAAATAGCCTCCGATTCTAAACAATTCCATTAAGTCGTGGAATTGACCATGAATATCCCCACAGATTGTCACTGGGCAGCGGACTGGTTGAACACTACTTTCAGCGGTAAGGATTTCTTTGGCTTTCTCACATAAAGTTTTTATTTCATTTTCAGGAAGGGGCTTGCAGTCCATAAGTTGGTTAATTTGCCGGTCGAGACACTCAATATCAGTCATTGATAGAATCAAACTTGACATTTTTATTATACTAAAAAGCTTAGCTTATTACTGAAGCTTCATCTTCGAGAATCTTTTTATCTTTAAACCAGTCGGGATGACGAAGTTTTTCACGTTCTACACGAAGTTCGGAGAGTTTCTTTTTTAAAGCTTTGTATGAGCTGAAACTATATTTGTAGTGCTTGTCGATTAGAAGTTTTTCGTCTTTTAGAGCTGTGTGCTCAGTGTTAAATGCAGTCCGTAAGCGCTTGTTTGCTGGAATTAGTAGCATTTCTATTTAGAAAATACTTTTTGATTGAAGATTTTCTATTTCTTGGTTGATTCCTATAATATCAGAATTTATTTTCCCTATTCTACGTTCATATCTTTGCTTTTCCATAGCTAAATCATATTCAGCTATACCAAGTTCTTCACTGACCTTCTCTTTGATTCTATGAACCGACATATACTCTTCATGAATCTCAACCATTTTAGCTTCTAAATTTGCCCTAATATCTTCTACAGTCCTTTTATGAACTTCAAGTCTTTTAGACATCTCAAATCTTTCTCTTTTTTTCTCATCAATAGCTTGATGTATTTTTTCAGTACTAAAATCTCTCTTAGCCATTTCTCCAATCTCTCTTTTCAATGTTTGGGCAACAATATCACGATAAAGGTTTTTATTTTTTTCTAATACCTGGGCAATTTGTTTTAAAAATCTTGTTGTGATTTGATTTTCATTAACTTTCAATACTTGAAAATTTGATTTGTGTCTTATACAATCAATCATAAACTGACAGAAATCATCTTTGAGCATATTACCAGTTAAGATAAGACTATAAAGTGATATATTGCGTTTGATTGAAGTAAAAAGATGAGTGGCTCCAACTTTAGTGATTTGGTTATATGAAATATCTAGATTTAGAAGTGAAGTATTCATTGATAATGCTTCAGATATAAAAAATGCTCCTTGGTCTTTTAGAGAGTTGTGCTTTATTATAAGGGTTTTTAAAGATCGGTTTTTTGTAAGTGCGTCACAGAGTTTGATTATCCCTGCTTCACGGAGTTGACAGCTTGATAAATTTATAGTTTGAAGAGTATTGTTTTCTTCTAGACAGTAAGAAAGCCCATTACCTGCATTTTCACTTAATGGATTATTTTCAATACTTAAAGTTATCAAGGAAATATTCTGTGTTATACCTGAGAATATCTTGCTCGACCCTTTGTAAGTAATATCATTATTAGAAACATCTAGGATTTTCAGTTTTGTCCTAATAAATGTAGTCCCAGCAAGGAATTCGCCTACAAATTCAGCCCCTTCATTTGCTAAACGATTACCTGATAAATTAAGTTCACAAAGTTCACTTAAAGCTGCAGACTGTAAAAATTCTTTAAAAGCCCTTCCACTAAATGAATTGTTAGCTAAATTCAAATACTCCAGTGTGCGATTTTCACGAAGTCCCTCAGTTATAAACATAATCGCATCATTACCAATCTGCGAATCAGCTAAATCTAAAAATCTAATAAACGGGTTATACATTAAAACTTCACGTAATGGTGCAATTCCAATCATACCCAAACGATTTTTATTTAACCCATCTGCAGAGCTGAAATCTACACTTATAATACTTTCATTAGCTGCAAGTAATTTAAAAAACTCATTAGCTCCATCAGCACGAATATCATTATTCCCAATACTTATATGAACAAGGCTTCTGTTATCTTTGATTTGTCTAATCAAAGCTATAATTCCTTTGTCTCCAAGCATATTCTTTGAAAGCTCGAGTTTGGAAAAATTAGAGTTTTTCTTTAGGATTTTCCCTAAAACTTCAGCTGTTATTGGCCCAAGTCGATTGTCTGATAAGTTTATAGTACGACTATGGATTACTCGGTCTAAATAATCAATAAAACGCCTTTCTAGTTGTAGAACTGGAGGAATGATTAAGTCTTTGCATTTTGCTTGGTAAATTTGCGACTTTTCTTCTTGGCTTAACCCATTTCCTGCTTTGTTGAATAAGCTTTCAAAGGAAAATTTTCTAAGCTTGGAATATGAGGTATTTGGGGTGATTAAAGTACTGGATTTATTCCGAGCATAACCACTTTTTTTTTGTATTGTAAAAGAGTTGGCTAGATTTGATAAGGATATACAGCCAGTGTGGATACTGTTTTTTTTAGTGTATACGGAAGGAGGAGGGATGCCGATGATTTGGTCTAGTTTTTTTAATGATAGTTGAAAGCTTTTATTCATTATTTTGACATAATAATATTTTTTCGGTGTTTTAGATGTAGTTAAGTTAGTAAAATTCGAATTTTTTTGTCATGGTAGATTTATTTTAGGTTTGATGGATAATGATTAGTTTTTAAGATTACCAATTTTATAAACCTTTGATTTTGTTTTTATTGATTAAATTATAATAAGTATTTTATGTGTATTTATAAGATAGTTATGAGTTTAGGAAACAGGTTCTGATTGTTTTGTTATAGGAGTTTATGATATTTTTGGGAATATTAGTTATATATTCAAATTTTCTTTTGATATAGGAAAATTAATTTCAGCATAGTTTTCTGTATGATTTCATCATCAGATATTATTAATATTTTTTTCCAAAATTAAGTTTAATGTAAATATTAGAGAAATTTAGATTTTCAAGTGATTTTTAGTTTAATTGAATATACGTCTCAACTAACATAAAAACAAAATAAAAGCCTATAAGTAATTTTATAACCTTAAAAAATTCACACAAAATAAGAGAAACATATTCTTTCTAACAAAAAAATCCTATCAAACCTCAAAAAAGAACTCTAGTGCAATTATACTTAAAAATCCCAATCTTATTAGTTTTTAATAGGAAATTAGATTATAAATTATGGCTTCCAACACTTTCGACTCGAGCGCTGTAGAGATAAAGAATTATATACAACAGATTTCTTCAGAATTGCAAAACAGATTTACCGAAAAACCTGTTGATTATGTTATTTCTGCCCTTGATTTATCTGCTAGTGGTCTTTTCTTGATTGCTGGAGATTATTCTGGGAGTGTTATTTTGTTTGAAACAAATAGTATAAAGGGTAGAGATATGACAACTATAAACCCTCAAGTCAAAATAGACACAGCACATGTTGGTGCAGTAAATACTGTTAAGTTTTTCAACAACACTGACACAAACTATGCATCTGGAGGTGAAGATGGAAATTTCTACCTATGGAACTCAGGAGAAAAAGTGTTTTCCTACAGTTCAACAGGTAAAATCGCACATCTTCTAGTTGAAAGCAATTCAGTTTGGTTTGCAAATTACCCTAACAAAATAATCAATTTAGAAATTTCAAGAAATCGATTAGTAAAAGAAAGAGCCTTTACTGTCAACACTGAAAATCTTCGGTTATGCAAGTTTTTTACTATGAACAAAAATAAGAAATTGATTTACTGTGATGAAAAATCTATCAATATCTATAATCTTATAAGAAGCGACATGGAAAGTATGTTGGAATGCGGAGAAGTTATTGAATTTTGTTATATAATATCTTTAAAATCAGTAGCTTTTTCAGTTAAAACAGAGAATATTGTATTATGGGATGTGGAAACTGACTATCGAAAAGAATTTATAGGATCAGCTGGTGAATGGAACGTGTTATCTATTCTTGATGGCGATGTTCTAATCTCAGCAGGTAAAATTTGTGAATCATCATATATGAAATTTTGGAATATTCACGATTATACATGCATTTATTCTTTCAATCTAGAAAGTACACCTTTGATTTACTGCAACAATGAAATTGATGAATCTTTTTATCTGTTTCTTGAATGCCAAACCTTGCTTAAAGTTCAACAAAAAGAAAAACTTATAGAAAAATCTATAAAATATTCAGATGAAATAACAGATTTCGAAATATATGATGGAGAACCATTTACAGCTATTGATTCTAAGTTATATTATAAAAATACTCCAATTGATATTGAACATATAATAACTTGTTGCAAAATAAAAGGAACAGATTTAGTATTAGCATATGATAATACTGTAGAAATAATAGATGTTCGAGATCCTGAAAATGTAGTCCCTTTATATAATGCTTATAACAAAATATTTGCCCTTGATTTCGCTCAAAAAGAAAATTGGCTTATTGTTGTATCGAGGGATCAAGATTTTTCTGATATTGTTATATTTGATTTAGCGGAAAATGTGGAGAAAAAAGAAATTTTAAATATTGAAGCTTTGGTTTATCAGGCTAGTATTGTAAGAGGAGTTTTAATATATAGTACTGATAATGAGATTATTTTTTATAGAATAGAAGGAGCTAAAGCTGAGTTTAAAAAAGAAATTTTTGCAAAATTTCAGTTGAAGTTTTGTGTTTATGCAACTGAAGATATTATTTTTTGTGCAGGAAACAATGAAATTATTGATTTTATTAGTATTGGTAACGAAGCTGAGCCTGAAAATATTATTTTCCATGGTATTTCCTCAAGTTTCGACACTAAAAAATCAAAGCCTAAATTCGGAATTGAAAATCTAAAAAACAGAATCAATTCTATTGCTGTGAATTCTTCTGGCCTTTTCTTAATAGTATCTAAAGATGATTCAATCCAATTTTGGAATATAAACGATGAAATAATGATATGGGATTATCAACTATTAATTAGTTCTCCATGTAAAATAAGAGTTTCGCAGCAGTCAATATTCTTAAACTTGCAAAATGAAATTATTATAATCCGTGACCCAACTTATATAAAATACTACCCAACACCTTCTATAAAAACATATGCCTCTCAAAGTTTTACTCAAAGAAACTATGAAAAAGTTATGATCCTAGGCCCAAACCGTTCATCTTTATACTTTTTAGGGGCAATTTCAGATATTTCTAATGACCAAACTGTTGATAACTACGATAGTAGGATTTATGAATGGGTCGCTTTTCCTCATTGTTTAAATATTCTTCATATTTTCTCTTATATTCAAAATGCAACTTTGATTCAAAAAGCATTCGCAAACATGTGTCCATTTATCCGTATGGTTAATGGATGTTCACCTTTAACTGTTGGGCTAAATACTAACAATAAAGAAATCATTGAAATAATTGTTTGTGAGATAGCAAAAACTATAGAAAAGACTGAAGAGAATTCTATTGAAAGAGAAAAAATGTCGAAGATGATTGCTAGGATTGAGAATGATTTGCCAAGAGTTAATAATGCTAGTCCTCCGAGTTTGTCAAAAATTTATGATCTTGCTTTTAGGGTTATTTTTCAAACTGGACTTAAAAGGCATGGGTGTTTAATAAACCCTAATGGAGTTTTTTTAACAGATTCTAGCTATCTTATTGATCAAAATCGTTTTTTACTTGATAAGAAACAAAATATATATGAAGAAACTAATTTAGTATATAGAGTTAGTTCGTTTCGTATGAACTTTTCATTAGGGAGTAGTGAAGGGTTACAGTTTCTTGAGAGCTTATGCAATTGTTCTGATAATGATGCTTTCAAAACACAAATAGTTCAATTTATAGTCCTATACAAGTGGGAGCAGGTAAAATATTATATTTTTTTGCACAATCTTTTATATCTTCTCTTTGCAATTTCTACTCTTTACTATGTTGCTTTTACAGTTGAATTTAGTTACTTTTGGCATTTTTTCATTTTCGTAATAAATAGTTTTCTCCTTGTATATGAATGGCTTCAGATGTCAAAAAGTTATCTAAGCAATCTTTGGAACATATTAGACATATTTAGAATCATTATTGTATACTTATTCCTCGTTGCTAAATATTATTTTTTCTACCCAGAAAAGTATTTTGACAACCTAACAGAAAAAAGGACTTATCAACTAATATTAGTCTTAGTTGTAGGTTTAACATTATTAAGAGGCTTATCATTTTTTGAATGCTACCAAAAAACTCGAAGTATGATTAAAATCTTTGTTGACATTATCAAAGATTCAATCCCATTCCTCTTAGTTCTTTCATGTACAACATTAGCATTTACGTTCATTTTTATGATCATAGATATTAATCTTGACTTTGGTGCATCATTAACAGATGCTTATTGTATAAATTTTGGTGGTTTCAATACAGATAATTATGGAGTATTTCAACTAATCATTTTCCATCTTGCAACATTAATAAATCCTTTACTTATGCTAAATCTTTTAGTTTCTATAATGAATGAAACTTTTAGTAGATTAAAAGAAAATCTTATAACAGAAGATATAAAAGCACTTGCTGAACTTGTAGTTGAACATGAATCAGTAATTTTTTGGAAGAAAAATCGTGGACATAAAAAATTTCTTCAAAGCTGTTCACCTGAAACTATTGGGTATATTAGGATTGATAAGAGGAGTAAAAGACTTGAAATGCTTGGTGAGACTGTAGATCAATTACATAACTCAATGAAACAGGCAGAAAAGAGATGGAGGAAGAAGGTTGAAGACTTTGAGAATAAAATAAGCAAACAAAGGAAAGAAGAAATTACTCTTTATAGGACGTTCAATAAGGATGAGGCTGATTTTAGAAATAAAGTCTCGCAGATTTAATTAATTTTGTTTTTTAAGTTTGATTATAAGTGCCTAATTCTTTTATAGAAATTTTGATAGTTGTTTATGAAAATATTTGGTTGATTGAAAACTTATCTGTGGCTTTTAGAATGCATTGAATCATTAAATAATTAATAAAGCCTTGAATTTATTGAAATAAAATCGCCTTAATCATCCCTTAAATTTCATTCTAATCCTCATTCTATTTTCTCTGGTATTATTTTATTCAAAATCCTAAAAGCCTAATAATTATTCTGCATATTCTCCTTCTTTTAAAATCTTCAAGTAAGTAAAATTCTGATTTAATAATTGATATGGCAAATATATATCTAGAATAATTACTTAAACTCACTTGAAGCTATCGAGAAATTCTACAAGTTCTTTGTATACTCGCTAAACCGAAATAAAAGAAATGATTTAAATAAATATCTGAGATTTAAAAAATAACTCTTAGAGATTATATTCAAGGTATATACTACACATTCAATATTTTGACTGGATTTTTTAACCAATTTTTCTATAAGCCTGAGTATTTCTATAGAAAAGATTAAGAAGAGCTCTTTCAAAATTATAGTCTCTTAATAAATTAGAAACTATTCTTAGGATTGTGGAAAATTTAGAAGGACAGCTTAAGAGATGATTTAACCTTTAAACCTAGAATTTCAAGCATTATCGTATTTACACGTAATAAATATGTCGAAAATCCTGTTGTTGGTTTTCTTAGTTCTTTGTTCGAGTCAATATGATATGGAGACTAGATCTGATGAGGAAAATGCTGAACAACATGAGTTCCAGGCTGAAGTAGCTAGTTTGATGGATATTATTATCAATTCTTTATACCTAAATAAAGAAGTGTTTCTTAGAGAACTCATTTCAAATGCTTCAGATGCGATGCCTAAATAAAGAAGTGTTTCTTAGAGAGCTCATTTCAAATGCTTCAGATGCGATGGACAAAATCAAATTCCTTGCATTATTAAACCCTGATAAAGATTTCGGCACTTTAGAAATAAGAATTTCCTTTGACGAAAAGAAAAAAACTCTTAGCATCCTTGACAAGGGTATTGGAATGACTAAAGCTGATTTAATCGAAAAGCTTGGAACTGTAGCTAAATCAGGAACAACTCAATTCCTTGAAGCTATAGCTAAAGGTGGGAGTATTAATC
>MPUH01001151.1:0-22815 GCA_001970955.1 Stentor coeruleus
CAGTTAGTTATTAACTTAACTTTATGCTAAGTAAAAAAAATTCTCTAACACCCAACAACAACCATACTAATAAAATGATCCAAAGTCTAAATCCCTCTTTCTCATNTAAATCCTAGATATCTTCAATTTATATACATCTATATACTATATATATGTTTAAATTTTCATGTTTAAATGGATAATAAACATATATTAATGTGTAATAAGTGAACCTTCCCAAGGATAAACATATATAAATAGCATACAAACATATGATAAATGTTAAAATCAATGAAAAACATACATAAATTCTCTAACACCCAACAACAACCATACTAATAAAATGATCCAAAGTCTAAATCCCTCTTTCTCATAACTAAATATTTTAAAATCTTAATCATATCAATGGCTTATAAATGAAATACATAGCAGCATATGCATTAGCCTGGCTTGGTGGAAAGGCTTCTCCTTCAGTTAAAGACCTTGAAAGCATTATCAAAGCTTCTGGTAGCGATTTTGATGCAAACAAGGCCAATGCTCTTGTTGAAGCTTTAAAAGATAAATCAGTACATGAACTTATTGCTTCTGGTAAGGCTAAGCTTGGAGGAATCAGTCTTGGAGCAGGAGCAGCATCAAGTGCACCTACTGGTGATACTAAAGCTGCACCAGCTGAAACAAAAGATGATAAGAAGGAAACTAAACAAGAAGATGAAGATGCTGGAATGGGAGAAGGTGGACTAGGTTTATTTGGAGATGAAGAATGGTAATTCTAACTAGTATAAAATTTCTCTCAATATTGTGAATATAATATGATTTTTTTGAAGATTTTTGTTGTTTTTGTTAGGTTTCAGATAACTATTTATATTTATAAATCTTTTTGTATATCAAAAAATTATCTTATATACAATTTTTGTATTGATTTTTTTACAATATTATTCATCTTGCTATATCTATGCTTTTTTTCTAAATATTTATCTTATAACACAATATCTTCACCTGAAAAACTTCAATTAAACATTAGAAATTTTTACAGTTAAACTACAAAAAAATCCTAAAATTCCAAGAAATAATTTGCTTTTCTCCTCTCCAAAACTCATTTACTCTAACTAAATCAACCTTATCTTAATTTATTAGATTATTAAATATTCCAAGCATTTATAGACAATAAAAATGTTTGAAAGCGATCTTGATGGATCTAAAATCCGCATATCCGCAGAGAATATTTTCAGAGTTGAAAGCGATATCCTTATTCTATATGAAGTCAAAGAATATTCTCATATTTACAAGCGCCTTACTCCTTATTTAAACCAAAGGACACAACGGCAAGAAATCAAGCAAAATGCAATCCTCAAATATTTTATGGTCCAAGGATTAGCATTCAAGTCAATTATGTTATTTGATGCTATAGAATGCCAAATAACTCCAAATGTTAGATTGATGAATGAATTTGCAGAATGGGCAAATGGGTTAATGACTAATATAAAAAGAATATCAATTAACATAACAGAACATCAAGATGTTGAACCTTACAAGATGTTTATAGATAAAATCATGTCGAAAAAGAAAATTGAAGTTCATCTAGTCGGGACAACTGATGGTATAAAATACATGATGAATTATTTGAATCAATCTGGACACATGCTACAAAATGCATGTATCAATGCCTCAGAAGCTATAAGAGCATTTTTTGATAGACTTAGTTGTAGCAATTGCAAAAAACTAGACCCGAACTGCAGGCTTAAACAAGGAACAATCCAAGTTTTATGTCAGAAATGCTGCATCCATGGAGCTTATGCTGATCATAGTATTTTTGCTTCAAGAAACATATCGAGACTAAGAGATACTTGCTATTGTTCTAAAGATTATTATCTACCTGATAAACTTAATCACCTGGCAACTTGCAACACGGCTATTTTTAAATGCAATTTATGTCCTTTTGAAGGAGGACAAAGTGATTTAGTTTATCATGTAACAAGAAATCATCAAAAAAACCTCATCGATGAAATGAATAGTTTGACGAATAAACCAATCGACAAGACTCTTAAAAAACAATGTATGGACTGCGGAGATTTCTATGAACAGAACAGGAATTGTTTAAAATGTGCAAGAAAGAAAAGCACTTAAATTTAGGATTAAGAATACAATCACACAATCCTACTACGTGTTTTCAGTCTTTTTGAAAAGTCAAAAGAATTCTTTCCACTACTGTTAAAGTTTGATGGGGTTGAAGATTGCCATGCTGCACCTTGACGACTTGGTGAAAAGCTTGCTTTTCTTCCTGCAAGGACAGATTCATGTTGTCTAACACTTTTGCTTTTCCTTTTCCATGCATTTTCTCCTGTTCTTATTATAATTTGACTTATAAGCCAATCATGAGGAAGGACTTTTATGCATTTCCAAGCCATTTCCATCCAAGAGTCATAATAGCATTTAAGTTTTTTACATTCATCTATGATTAAGTAGCATATACTTGCATGGATATTGATTTTGTAAAGAAGGCACTCTTCTTGAAATTCTTCAAGAAGCTCAGGACCTTTTATTAATGATGCATATTCTAATGGTTGAACTTTGTATATATCTTCTAAAGTTACTTGTGGAACCCATTCAGTTTGGATTTTAGGAGCTTCACTTGCTTTACCTGTAATATATACGAGTACAGGTAAGGATTTTAGTACAAGTTGATGGAATAATTTGTAATGTGGGCTTTCGTGTAAATTATATTGGGGATGCTTTAGCTATATATTTTTTACATAATTGTATAGACTTTTATGTCTAAACATATGTTCTTGGCATATCACAATGCAATTCTGTATTATTTCTTCTGACTTTTTCAAAGCTTCCTTAACATGAATAAGAGCCATTTCATGATTATCGACTCCAGCATAAATCCCATAAAGTTGTAAATGCATCGAGCACAACACCCTAGAATTCATAATTCTCTGTAAGGATTTATTTGCAACAGGTTTTTGTTTAAAAATTTGAATAGCCTTAAAAAGATAAATAGATGCATTATGAGTATCATTTATGCTAAATACCAGCTACCTGTAAAAATAATAAGCATACGTATGAGAAATTAATGTCAAAAGTTCAACTTCAATAAACACTGTTTGTTTTGATGCAGACAATAAAATCTCATCACATCTTTGTAGAACTTCTTGGGCAAATTCATACTGAGCAGTTGCAATAAACTCAATAGAGCTGGCTATATATTCAATAAGCACTTGAGTCACATCAGCTAAATAAAGTTTACAATTTAAAACAAGTTCGTCTAAGTTTTCCATTTATATAAACATAAAGCAGGGGTTTAAAAAATTATGGGATTTCATATATTCATACAAGGTACATAATAAGTTCTTTAAGGGTATTTATAAAATATCAGGGTAATAAATATGAAAAATATACTTGAAATCACTAATCTGATCGGAAAAGGGACATTTGGAAAAGTTTTTTTAGCCAATGACGGCCTTGGTGGTCGAGTAGCAGTTAAAAAGCTTTTAACTAACAACATGGATTCAAGAGAGCTTAGTTTGTTACAACAAGAAATCTCAATCATGTCTAGAATAACTCATCCAAATACTGTTGACCTTAAATTTATCATAAAAGCAGAAGACTCAGTATATTTAATCATGGAATACTGTGAAGGTGGAGATCTTGAACTGTTTTTAAACACCCATAAAGGGATTTCTATACAGTTTATTCGTAAATGGCTATCAAGTCTTATTAGTGCTTTAGAATATTTGCATTCTTTAAACATAATGCATAGAGACCTTAAATTAGCGAATTTTCTTTTGACAACTTTAGATGCAAAAAATGCTGATATAAAAATTGGAGACTTTGGATTTGCGAAAATTATGGGTTCTGGGATGACTTGTACTCAGCTTGGGTCTCCAATGTATATGGCCCCTGAGATTTTTCATGATGATCAATATACAATAAAAGCTGATATTTGGAGTTTAGGGATTGTGTTTTATGAGATTTTAACTGGAAGAGCTCCTTTTATTTGTAGTACTATGGTAGAACTTATTAGTAAACAAAATGAACAGGTCGAGTTTCCTTTTACAAGCTCGTTACCTGAAGAAGCGAAAGATCTGATATTATTGATGCTGAATAAAAACCCTGAACTTCGTCCTGATTGCAAGTCCCTTTTGAAACATAAATTCTTTACTCAAGAATGTGAAGATGCTTGGATTGAAATAGATAGACTTAAACAAGAATATGTATTTGTTGGTAATGATTCAGAAGAAGAAGAGAAAAAAGAACTTGAAAAAGATGAGGAAATGCAGAAAAGTGAATATTTCGAAGACTATGAGGAAAATAGTTTTACTATGCTCAACTTAGAAATTAAAATCCTCATTATAGAAAGACTACTTGAATTATCTGAACAATTAGACTTCCAGAAAAAAAATTGTATTTTATCCTACTTATCACCTTTAGTCAACCAGTTATTCATAACATTAAATAGTCAATATGCTGAAAACCAAGGATATAAATTGATTATAGAAATCCTTGAAAATCTAAAGAAGAAACTAAGAAAAATATCTGATACGATTTCTATGAATAATATTCAATCATATGACTATAATAAAAATATAGCATTGGAAATGTTAGAAGATTTTCAAGATAAGTTTATGAAGTACTGCTTACAGTTGATTGTAAAGTACTTTGATGGGTAGAATATAAAACTAAGATGTTTTACTTAAATAAATGGTTGTGTTTTGCTATGTTTTTTATTCAGGGAAAAAGATGTGAGATACGGTTTGAAGAAAAAATAATCATGTGTTGGTATAATGTAAAAATATTTGTATACAATTTTGTTTATATTAAAGGATGAAGATAGAACTTTTACATTTTTTATGCTATGATTAATAATTGGGATTTAGAAAATTTTGAACCTGGCTTGCTAGATTTTTTATTTAGGAGTGCCAGTATAATTTTTATACTAAGAAACTTATGTCTAACTTGTTCAACCATTTTAATTAAGAGAATATAAAGACTTGATTCTTCACATCTAAGTAGTTATTAACAATCTTCTCTATCTACCTCCTAATGACATAACAACACGTGTTTTAAACTTTATCTTCCTTTCCTTATCCCTAATCCTTGAACCTAAAAAAAAATCTTTATGGATAAAGCTGATATTTCCTATTTTTCTCACAATATCATCCGCGAAAACTATTCAAATAACTCATCTTTGCTTAAAAAAGCATAAAAATTAAAAATCCACAACAAACAACTCAATAACCTAAAAGAAAATCTTGTATTCAAGTTGCTGACTATAAACTCAATAACCCCAAGCCATATTTTACAAACAATGAACTAGTAGCTTTATCAAAAGCAAAACTCCATCTAGTATGGCAAAGCTAAAATTGTAAAAGCAACCCAACAAATTCAAAAATCAAATCAACTACATAGCGAAATAATAAAAAATCCTAAACTCAGTCATACTCTTCAATCTTTAAAAATCATAAACTAGAAAACATCATCAAAACCCTATGAAAAAAAGCCCACTCTGACAAAACTTAAACCAAACTCCAAAATATTTACCAAAAACAACTCACAAATACCTTCAAACTATTCCTACTATACCAAAAGAAAACTCATAACAATTCAAATGAAAATAAAAAATTTATCAATACCTTAAAAGAACTTACTAAAATTAAAACAAACAAACTAATAATCAGTTAGAACGCAGTATATAAAATCATAAACAGTAATTAAAGTGAATTTACCAAAGAAAAATAAAAAAACTCTAATATAATGATTGAGTACATCTCTCACAATAAAGCTGAAAAACCTAAAATCCTTCTAAAGCTTAGTAAGAAACTTATGCCGATGTGAATTCCTTAGTAATTTTAAACCACAATTAGACTTGTGAATTAGGTTTATAAATATGGATAGATATGAGCTGACAGCAGAGCTCCTGGGTCTGTGGGACGAGAAAACCTGGATGCCTGTTATGAGAGGTCCACGTTATAGGCGATACCAGTCAATCGAAAAGATGCTTGATTTACATGAAATAGCACTTAAAAGCATGCCAAACATCCCAGATCATATACTTGAATTGAACCCATCAGACGATGAATGGGACGATCAAATGACTTATATAACCATTAACTACCCATGGATTACTCAACATGTAGCATTTAACATTGGCATTCCTCTTGCAATGTACATCTACAACCACAATTTCATCCATTACAATTATCATTACAGGGCATTGAAATGGTTCTTCCCATTTGTTATTATGGCACAATTTGAGGCTGTTTACAAGTATTATCGTATTCAACTTACTAAAGGACTTCTATTTGATGAGTATGTTCAAGCTAGAGCTGATGAACTCATTGCCCAAAAAGAACATCTTTTATATACTCCTGCTTTTAGAAAATATATTGATTGGAGTATTGATTATCATGATACTTTGAAGGTTGCTAAAAGAGAAGCTTGCAATAATAGTCCGACAGATTTCAAACAGGCTGAGTTGACCCTACAGAATTTTATTAAGAGATGGGTTGATCCTACAGTTGGAATTAAATGGCCTAAGGCTGGACCTGTTTATCCNGGTAAAAGTTACTTTGTCCACCCTACAGAATTTTATTAAGAGATGGGTTGATCCTACAGTTGGAATTAAATGGCCTAAGGCTGGACCTGTTTATCCAAAAAGTATTCATACCCCTTAGTTAGAAATAACCTTTATTTCTTATTAGCTAGTTAGAATTAGACTCTAAAAGACTGGTTTTGGATGGCCATAAAGAGAATGATTGGATTTTTGACTTGAGAAGTGAAATTTTGTTTTCGAGAACTTGAGGATTTGTATAGTCTTCTAAGAATAGAACAAAAGGCTGGAGAAGGATTGAGTTGTTTTTTGTGAAGATATGGGAAAATAGAGGCATTAGAGAAGAATCTAAGCTACCACGGCCACCGTTTTCTGAGTATAAAGCTTTTGTTCCTCCTAGAGTTATAGAAATTAGAACTTTTTTCCCAGATATTATACTAGGATTCTGGTCAAGTAGGACTCTGATTATCCAATCGTGAAGAGCTGCTGGGAAACCGGAGAAATAAATTGGGAATTGAAAAATAAGCACATCGGAATTGCGAACTTTTGTAAGCTCTGAAGTAAGGTATTCTTGATTTGGAGATATTGGGTTGTAATTATCATGGTATAAGTCAGTTATTTGTATATTGTCACTTTCTTGTGGAAGATTTTGCAGATAGATATCTTTTAAATATGAGTTTAAACTTTTTGCTACTGGGTGGCAGAATATTAGGTGATAGTTTACCATTTTAGTTTTGATTAGTTTTTTAATATAAAGGTGTTGATAAGTTTGTTATAAAAGTTAGGTAATAATTAAAAGATCATGATTGTTGAAATTTGATTAGATAGCAGCTTTAGCTTTAAAGAAAAAGTTTGATTTTTATATTGATCAAGTTTATATTGTTTTATATTTTACTCATCAAATAGTTATAAAGAATGATATTTATATAGATTTAAAATAAACTTTATTTTTTAATTTATAAGTAAAAGCATCATACTATGCTTTATGCTTAACGCTTAACGCTTTATTATAATTTACTTAGTTCAATATTTAATTAAAAACTAATTCTACAGTCTAATTCTAATATGAAAAAATAGTATCTGTCGATTTAAATTTAATTAAGAAACTCCACTAATAATAAGTAAAATGGGAAGTGAATGGTCATGCCCTTGCGCAGATAGAGAAAAAATAAGAAGAAAGCTTACTCCAGATCATGAAACCGAATCTGGGGAAAACGAATCAAATTTATCCCTAATCATAAAGTCAATTCCCCCAAAAAAACTAGAAAAAGCGATTAAAACTCCAGTAAACAATTACATATTATCATCAATATCCAAGCATCCAATTCAAAACAAACCCCTCCTAATGTACCAAAAAAACTCCGACCTCGAATATTCTTATTCATCAGAAAATAGTTTTAAACTATCCCAGCAAACATTTGACACATCAAACAGCCTTGCAGAAAATATAAAAGAAAAATGCTTAACTGGCTATGTTCTTATAGGTGGATACTCAGATACAAAAAATCTTCATTTAGTTTATTATGAAACTAAAGAAAAATATGAAAGACAGCTTGTCGTAATTATGGAAAATTTTATCGATTTACAAGAACTCAAAAAAATTTTCATTGAGCATCAAGATCATTTATATATTGGGTCAATTGAACATAATGAAAGCGTGTTAATAATATTTGAAAAATCAGTAACGCCACGACCACTTAAATATCTTGTTGCAGATTATCCGATAACTTCAGAACAAGAACCAGACTTTGAATTTAATTTAGAAGATACTATAAATGAATGTACAAGAAATAAAGAAGTTCGTTTCCGTGGCTGCCTAGCTTTTAAAACATCCTTATTCTTAATATTTATCGAATAATATAATAATTATGTACTATTTACATAAAAAGAAGTGTGATGCTTATGTGTTTTTTTTTTTTTATATATAGAAAATCTAATCAAAAATGCATTAAATTGTGTGTAGAGTTCAACTTTGTTCAATAAAGTTTATCTATTAGAACCTTATGAACTTAAATCTATTATGTTGAATATTAGGATAAGCATATGAAGGATTTGGGATAGAAAATATTAGTAGGAAAAGGATAAGAGTAAAAAAATTATGATTAGTTTTTACTGAATACTACAAAGAGCATTTGAGAAAAAACTTTAAAAACTTAGATGCGAAATTGCTGATATCCCTAAAAAAATATTATTACTTTGAAGTAAATTCAGATTAAGTAAGTTCAGTTAGTAATTTAGATATTANGAAGTATAGTTTATAATGATATCATAATATTATAAAACAAATGTATGAAGAAGATACATGGAAATGCTTAAAGCTTGTANCTGATATCCCTAAAAAAATATTATTACTTTGAAGTAAATTCAGATTAAGTAAGTTCAGTTAGTAATTTAGATATTATAAAACAAATGTATGAAGAAGATACATGGAAATGCTTAAAGCTTGTACTTCGACCTAGACATACAAGGTGCATAAAAACACCAAAGCAACCTTGTCCAATTCCATACAATATAAAGCTTCCTCCAATAGTATCAAAATTTTCAAACTCTTGTAAGTCTTTATCTTCAATACACAAAAAACCTTTGAGCTGTAAACCTTTAAAAGTTAATGATGCCGCTTATAAATATATATTAAAGAAAAAAAACTATAGGCTGCCTGGAATTTCTAAACGATCTCAAAGCTGTTCTTCAATAAAACCTATATGGGAAGATGTAAATTTTGTCAATAAGTCTTTAGTTCAAGAATTTTTTGCTTTCAGAGCGTTGGAATACCTTAAAAAAAACTACAATTTTACTGGGAATAAGACTGTTGTTGATTAGTTTTTTATGAAAAGGTAATATAATCATAGATAATTTTAACATAAAATAAACGATTTTGTATTAGAGAAGGATTATCTTTTACTTTTGGGGAAATGGAAATTATTAACTATTTCAGGTATTATGTGTTTTTATAGCTGAGAGATAATTAAATTGATAGAAAGCAAGGAAGAAATAAAAATAATAACTCTGAAAATCGAAGAAGAAAGTTCAAGAGATTATAAGAAGAAACTATTATAACTTTGAAAAAAAAAAGCAAATCCTTAAATGGTTCATCATAAGATGAAGATAGCATAATCATTATTATTATTTGGTATAATTAGAAACAAAATCAAATGAAATAATAAAATTATGTTTATCAAAGTAAAATATAAAAATATTAGAGTCACATAGTTATACATTAAAGTTATCTCCACATAATTTTTATTCTTAACTTCGTTAAATTATAATCAGTTTTGCTTAAAATTCTATCACCCTTGAATTTTTAGCTATTTAAGCCATAAATCATAAAATACCTCGCAAAAAAAAACCTAAAAATCTAAGCATTTATTAAATGATATTTTTCGCAATTAAAATCAAAGCCGTAAGCGAAAGTATAAGCAATGCCAAATAGCACACAACATAAAAATCAATATGCGGGTTATCAAAAATCTGTATCTCAGCATTCTTAACGACTTCCCCCAAATGCACCTGATTATCAAGTATCCTATTTTCCAAAGCTTTAAGTTGTTTTAACTTCAAATCATAAAACCTTTTAGCATTTTTATACGTCAAATCCAAAGCTTGTGTAAATTCCGCATGTTTTTTCTGATTAAACTCAAGTTTTTCATTCATAGACTGTATCGTATCATCCTTAATCATCGACCTAAGTTGTAAATTTTCATTTTCACACTTAATCCTAAGCGATTCAATTTCCAAAGCTTCAAAATTCACTTTCTTAGGTAATTTATCTCCAATTAAAATTATCAAATGTTGATTATATTCTTTTAACCTTTTATTTTCATCATTTAACAACTGATTATCTTCAGTAAGCCCTTGAATTTTTATAATCTTATTATCTGCATCTTGTTCAATTTTCCTATATTCATTCAATTTATTCTTAAGCGCTGTCTGTATATCATCCCTTTGATTCATAACAAATCCAATAGTCTTTTCTTGTTCCTCAACTTTTTTTTCTAATTCGATATTTTTTTTTCTCGTTTTATCAACTTCAGTTATCATAGATTGTTTTTCATTTAAAAATGTTTCTTTTTCTTTTTGGCTAGCAATTTCATATGATCTGTGGATTTCTTTAAGTGTTTTATTCAAAGTTTCAATTTGTGATTCTGTTGATTTTAACGTCATGCTTAATGTGTATGAGTTTTTTGTAGCTAAATCTTTTTCTGCTAATAAAGCTTTGTATTTTTTATCTAGTTCTTGTAGCTGGTCTCTTATAAGTTTTAAGTCAACTTCTGCTTTTTGCAGATTATTTCTTTGTAATGTGAGGATTTCTTCTTTTTCGCTAAGTTCGGTGTTTAGTTCATTTATTTGTATGCTTGAGTTATCTTTAAACCCATCAAATCTTCCTTTAAGTTCATTGATTTCTTTTTTTAAAGCTTGGGCAAGGTTAGCTTTTTCTGTTATGAGGTTATTGTTTTCTTCAGTTAGATCAGCGATTTCTTCTGTTTTTTGGCTTAGTTGCTCGTTTGCTGAGGATAACTGGTTTTGTAGATCTTTTACTAGTTTTTCAAGTTCTTCAATGAGTTTTTTTAAATGGTCCCGTTCGGATTCGTATCTTTGTTGGGCTGAGTTGTATTTTTCATTAACTCGGTTGAGTTCTTCATTAACATTTGTGTGTTTTTGGCTTAGTTCTTCGTAATCCTTGACAATTTTGTCTTTACTTTCTTTTGTTTTCCGTAGTTTCTCAGTTATTCTATAACTTTCTTCTGTTATTTCAGTTTTTTCTTCTATGATTTTATTTTTTTCTAGCTGGATTTTATCTTTTTCTTCGATGATTTTCCCTTTTTCTTCTTCGATTTTGCTTTTTTGTTCAGTTAAAAGGAGGTAGTTCTCATTGAGTCCTTTGTATTTTTCCATAAGGTCAGCGAATTGGTCTTTGTATTTTTTCAGTTCGTCGCTGAGTTTTTGCAGGTTTTCAGTGAGTTTTTTCTTTTCATCGCTGAGTTTTTCACAGTTTTCTGAGAATTTCTTACAAGCTTCATCTAATAATTTGCAGTCTTTGTTAAGTTTTTCGCATTCTTCAGTGATTTTCATGCAGTATTTATTAAGTTCCTCATATTTTTCATATGATTCTTGGCATTCACTTTTAAGTTTGCCAAGGTCTTCATTAGTAATTTCAAGGTTTTGATGCTCTAAATTATAAGCTTTTTTAGCAGTATCAAGATCTTCTTTAAGGTAATTAATAGTAATATTGAGTTGTTCATTAATTTCTTGGGTTTTTCTAAGATCTTCCATAAGTTTCTGTGAACTTTTTGTCACTTCTTGAGTTGACTCTATAGCTTTTCCATGTTTATCTTCTAAATCCTTAGCACGAGCTTCAAGAATTTTATGCTCATTAACTTTTTTCCCTAGTTCTTCTGATGTTTTTGTATGCGACCTCATCAACTCTGAATGCTCAAGTTCAATTTCTTCTTTTTTCTGAGTTAAAGTTTTGAGTTTTTCTGATAAATCATCAATATTTTTCATCAGTTTTTGATTTAAATCTTCTAGTTGACTTTTGCTTATTAAAAGTTTCTCTTTTACTTCCTGGACTAATAACAACTCTTCTTTATATTGTCTAGTCTCTTCTTCTAATTTATTCTTTGCTTCATTTAATAACTTTGTTATTTTTACTATTTCGTCATTAGCTTTCATGCACTTGTTTTCCAGTTGTAGTTTTTCAATCTCAAGACCCTGTTTAGCTTTTTCTAACATAAACGTTTTTTCCATAAGCTCTTCATTATTTTTCGTGATTTTTTCATTAAGTTTTTCTAACTGATTCTTATCATTTTTTATATCATTTTTTTCATCATTAGCAACAGCTAAACTTTCATTCCCTTTTTTTACAAGTTTTTCCAAGTTGATTTTTTCTTCATCAAGTCTTTTTACAGTATTTTCTAGTTCTTTTATTTTCCCAACTTTTTCTGTTAACTCTTTATCAACCTGATCTTTTTGTCCTTTTATTTTCCCTATTTGTTCAATAAATTCTTCATTGTTTTTTTTAAGTTTATCAATTATCAGCTCTAAATTCGCTTTATCTTTAGAAATTACTAAGTTGTTTTCTTGAGCATTTCTCAGATCTTCAAATATTTTCTGAGCCTCACCTTCAAAGTTGTTTTTAACATCGTTAAGTAAATTAGATTGCATTTCAATTTCCTCACGAGCTTTTATATAATCTTTTGTAAGTATTCCATGTTGATATTCAAGGTTGTTTTTTTGTTTTTCTGTTGTTGTAAGTTTTTCTAAAAGTTCATCATTGTTTTTCTTTAATTTATCCCCAAGTTCTTTTAGTTCATTTTTTTCTTTTAGTATGTTTGTGTTAGTATTTTGTATATTTTTAAGCTCTTCATAAGTTTTTTTGATTTGGTTTTCTTTGATATTTAGGGTGTTTTCAAGATCTTGGTTTGTTTTTTTAAGTTGTTCATTGATAGTGTTTAGGTTGGATTTCTCTTTGGCTATGGATTCATGAGCATTTTTCATGTTTTTAAATTCTTCAACAGCTTCTCTTGACTGTTGTTCTAGAGCTTTTTCTTTTTCGTCAAGGATTTTGTTTAGCAATTGTAGTTCCTCTTGAGCAATACTGTGATTATCCGCTAAGTTGTAATGTTGCTTTTCTAATTCCTGTTTGATTTTTTCTAATTGTCCTAGTTTTTCTAACAACTCATTGTTATTTTTAGATAGTTTTTCGCATAGTTCTTGCAATTTGTTTTTTTCTTCAAGGAGCTCGTCGTATGCTTCTTTAGCTTTTTTCAATTCTTCAGCATGTTCTTCAATCATTTTTTCAACATTTTCACCAGATAAAACCTTTTTCGCTCTTAAATTATCATGTTTCGGCTTCTTCAACGAATCCTTAAAATCTCCCCCTTCAAAATCTTCTATTTGTCCTTCAAACTCTTGAGGGCTTTTATTTTCCCCACTATAAATTAAAGGTTTAATTTCATATTCATAATCATCATTTTCCTTATTATCTTCCCCAGGTTTTGATGACCTTGTCTTAACCTTACGACTTTTATTTATTCTATCTTGAGCTCTTATTTTTGCTTTTACTTCTAATTCATTATTCATCTCATTAATACTTTTACCGATTTTTAACTCACAATCTTTAATCTGATCATCAGTTAAAGCAGAATGAATAAACTCAAGCATTTGATTTTTCTCATCTAAAGAGACTATTTTTTCTAATAATTCTTCATTACTTTCTTTTAATTTATCAGTAAGTTCTTCTAGATATTTCGTTTCATTTGATAATCTTGCATTATTTTCTAATATTTTCTTAAGTTCTTCTTCAGTTATTTTTAAGTTCGGGTCTATATCAAATGATGGGATTATAAGCCCTGATGCTTTTAGAGCATTTTTTATCCTTTCATGTTCTTTTGTTGGTGTTGAACTTCTTAATAAATTTTTCCATTTATGTTGGGGTTTGATTATCCTTCTTAAACCTGGCTGTTTGAAGTTTTCTGGTGTTTCTTCAATGAGTTTTTCTATATCTTGTTCTTGTAAATCTTCATCATTTATACTTTCATATGATTGTCTCATTGTTTTGATATCTTGGCCAAGATTTTTTTCAGTTTTCAACCCTGATTTTCCTTCAATTTTACTAGCCCCAGCTTGTGTTTCATGAATACTTTTTCCTTTTATTTTCTCTAAACTCAATATATTCTTATCTTCAATAACTTTTCCTTTATTCTTTATATCATCACTCGGCTTAGATCCAATTTTCCCTTTTACTTTTTCCTCCTCTTCTAAATATTTCCCTTTATTTTCTGAACTATTATCCAAAATCTTTAAAGATGTCATCAGCCCTCTAGCTTTTTCTCTTTGTTCTCTACTCCTTTCTTCACTTATCTCAATATCTTCCTTCGCTTTCATCAGCCTTTCCTTTCTTTTCTCAGCATCCCATCGTATTTTTTCCATCATATCTTTAGCAGTTTGTGTTATTTTCTCACTATCTTCTACAATATTCATCAAATTCCCAATCATATCCTTATTGATTTCTCCATCTTCAACTCCTTTCATCAATTGATTAATAACATTTTTTGCTTCATCAACAGCATCATCCCCTTCTTCAACACATTGCATAAGGCTTTGAATTATTTCCCTTGCTCTAACTTTACTACTTTCTCCTTCTTCAACATTTTTCACTAATTCATCAATCATAGTTTTAGCTTCTTCTTTACTTATATCCCCTTGTTCTACATTTTTCATAAGTTTTCTTATCATGATTTTAGTTTTTTTCTTAGTAGTCTCGCTTTCTTCTACATGAATAAGCAAATCTCCAATCATTTCTTTTAAAAGTTCTCCTTCTTCAGTAATTTTCCCTCTATCTCCTTCCATATTCAAAGCTTCTCTTATTTTCCTAAAGTATTCTTGAACATTATTAACTGATTCATCAACTTCATTAGTTTTATAAGTCCTTTTGGTTCTTTTTTCAGTAAAAGTTTTACTATCTTCAGTCATTTTATACTCAGAAGTGTATTCTTCGGTTTTTTTAAACAGATCCATGCTTTCCATTATTTTTTCTCGTCCTCCAAGACTTGCATTCCTCTCTGCCCTACGTGTTCTTATATCATCATAAGATTTACCTTTAGCAAACTCAGCTTCTTCAACAGCTTCTTTTAATGTTTCCATTAAATCATTGATTTTACCTTCAATTTCATCACTGCTTTTCTTTACATTCGCCCCACTTGCAATGTCTAGTTTAAGTTTTTTCATTTTTTCAGGCAAATCAGCTACCATCCTTATATGCCTATCCATTTCTGTTCTCATTTTTTCCATAATCTGATCTTTTTCTTCAGCTTCTTTCATGAACCCTAAAACCTGGTCTCTTAATTCTCTGTTTTTTTCTTCAAGTCTTTCTATATTTTCAGTTAGATCTTTGATTTCCCTTTCTTTGTGATTGAGTTCATTTCTTAGTGCTTCAAGATTTTTTACGTTTAAAGCCCGATCTTCAGTGAGAGTTTTTACAACATTTTTATAGTCTTGGATTGGATCGTAGGATTCACTAGGGAAATCAGTTATGTTTGAATTGTTTTTATCAGGAATATCCATTCTCTTAGGTGTTGATGAAACATTTTCTATTATTTGCTTAGGTGAAGATAATGATATATTTGAAATCAAGCTTTGATCTGTAAAGCTTTGTCTTTCATAAACCATAGACTCTGAATTTTCCATTTGGCCAGGAGAAGGAGTATCAAATTGAGGGACTCTTATGTCATCAGTTACTGGAGCGTAGCTTGAAGACTGGGCATAACCCCCAGTTGGCTTAAGAAGATTTCTCTGATCTTTAGACATTGAGCTTTTTTATAAATAAAATGGACATTGAATTAACCAAATCTGAAATGGACACTTAAGTCAGCCTATGAAAAAAACTAGAGTTCATCAGTTTCTTAATGAATATGTAGATGAAATCTTAGACACAAAAACAAAGTTGAACATGAAGCTTAACTTAAACAATTAGAAGATAGAGGCGAACTTTTATTAGGACGAAAAAACTTAAGACCATAAGCTCAGAGTTATATAAAATCATTTTCAACTTCAAAAAAATGTATAAAATGATTTATAAACTTAGTCAAATCGAAGATATAATCCCATATAATCTAGAAGGAAAAAGCGAAGGGGTTCAAGTGAAATTTTATAGAACTACCAAATTTGCATGAAGAGAAAGTGAAGGAGGATACAAAAAATTGTGTTGAAAACCTAGAAAAAAATAATTTAAGCGAAAATCAACATGAAAACAAGGTTAATCAAAGTCTTCCTATTGAAAAATCACCAAAAACACAAAAATATCTAAAAAACAGGCCTCAAATCCCAACAAAAAACTAGGAGAAAGTTTTCCACAAGGTAAAACTCCTGATTTATCTAAAAAAGTATAACCAAAAAGTTTTTCAATAACAGAAAAACTACAAAAACCCCCCAAGTCCTCCCAGCCTCAATTTAAAATAAATTTTCTCTATGATTATTTTAAAGATAAAACCTGTAGCAAATAAATAATAATGGATGGCGAAAGCACAGCAAGATTTCAATCTCTAAGGGAAATTGCTAGACAAAGGATATTAGAAATCCTCGATATGATCCAAGGGCAGAAGTTTTTAGCTATAGACCCATCTTTGGTTGGACCATTAAGCCTGATAATTGAAATGTCAGTACTCAAAGAGCATGGAGTATCAAAAGTTTCTCAAATTGTTGAAAAAGAAATCGAGTTTGACTGTAGAGATGTCATTTACATATGCAGACCAACTATACAAATGATGCAATTCATAAGCGGACATGTAAAAAAATGTAATGAGCATCGTGAGGAGCATCGTTACCATTTATATATGTGTCCACGTTCTACAACCGTCTGCGAAAAAATCCTCATAAGCAACAATGTCATGATTGATTTCGACTCAATTGACCAAATCAACCTTTTCTTAATCCCATTAGAAAACGACCTTCTTTCTATGCAAATGGACAAATCCTTCAGAGAAATTGTCCTTGAAAGAGACTTTTCCATATACCACTATATAGCTAGAGCCATCCTCCAACTCGAGCACAATTATGGCCCAATACAAATAAAAGAAGGCAAAGGTTTTGCTTCAGGCCAAGTCCTAAGAATCCTAAAAATGCTTGAAGAAGATGACCCAGAACATATAAATGAAGTCCCAATAAGCATTATCCAATCAGCTATTCTTATAGATCGAGAAATTGATATGATTACCCCATTATGCACCCCATTAACATATGAAGCTCTTATAGATGAAGTTTTTGGTATTGCTAATAATATAATAAAAGTCAACCCTCGAGTTTTAGAAAATGATTCAGATAGGCAGATACAAATTTCTCTTACTTCAGCCGATAACATTTTTCAAGAAATACGAGATTTGAACTTTTGTGTTTTAAAACCTTTACTTATAGAAAAACTTGAATATATCGACAATACTTATAAAGAAAAAGATCAACAAAAATCTGTTGAAGAACTGAGTAAGTATATGAAGAAATTCAAACAAGCACATAAAGAAGCGAGTTTTGTTCAAAATCATTTACATTTGGCTATACATATTACAAATGAGACTGTGAAAAACCCGTTTTTTAATCAAAACCTTGATATTGAACACTCGATTATTATGGGAGATTCTGACTCGCAGATTTTGGAGAATATTGAAAGGCTTATTGGTATGGGTGAAGATATAAATACAGTACTCAGGTTGTTATGTTTGTTATCCGTAACACAAAATGGCCTTAAAAACAAATTCTTCGACTTTTTCCGTAAAGAAATCCTCCAAACTTATGGATTTGAACACATCCTTACCCTTTCAAACCTAGAAAAAGCTGGGTTACTCAAAAAACAAGAAGGTAAAAACAACTGGAGTAATCTCGTTAAAGCTTTTAAACTTATAAAAGAAGATGTTAATCAAAGAATTCCTGATGATATTGCATATGCTTATGCTGGTTATGCACCTTTAAGTTTAAGACTTGTAGAAAATCTTTATATATCAGGATGGAATAATGATATTGTTAGAAGTTTACCTGGAGATTATTCGTCTATTAGATTGAATACTGAAGATAAAAAACAAATAGATAAACCTTTGGTGTTACTTTTCTTTGTCGGTGGGGTAACTTTTGCTGAAGTTGCGGCGATAAGGTATTTGAATAGAAAACCTGATGCTAAGAGAGAATTCGTTATTGCTACAACCCATTTGATTAATTCGAAAACTTTTATTGATGCTGTGAGTGAAAAAATACAGAATGAGATAGAAAGAAGTAGTATAGAATAATTTGCATTAGGTCGAATAAAAAATTATAAATATAAAATGATAAATTTATAAAGGACGTTATATGTTATAAGTTGATGAAAATACATAGTTTTTTTATATGAAAATATGCCCTTCTCACTTTTTCGTTTAATGCTGTGGTTTTGCCACAAGAATTTTATCATCATAAATTTCTACATATAAAGCTTGTTATCTTTTCCTTATATTCCCAATTGTTAAGATCATCTAGGTCTCTGTATTTCAGTCAACAGCTGATTTTCAGCCATAGTTTTTATAATTTCTGATGAAAAAAATCACACGCAAACTTTCTTCAGTTGACAGTGTACATTCATCTGTTAGTACAGATTCTGATTTATCCCCTAAGAAAACAAATGAAAACCCCACTTATCGGCGTTCTTCAACCCTAACAGCCAATGAATTGTCTAATGCAAGAATAATACAAAGCAAATTAGTTTATGTCATTAACTTACCTGAGACTGTAGCAAATGAAGAAATCCTTAGACGTAAAATGTACTTTGGTCAATATGGGGAAATCGTTAAATGTGTGGTTAACAAAAGTTCACAACACATTGCTTATCAAGCTTATATAACATATTCTAAAGATGAAGAAGCATCAGTATGTATAAAATCATGCAATAAATTCATCCTTGATGGGAATGAACTTACTTTAACCTTTGGTACAACAAAATATTGTAATTATTTCCTTCGAGGAAATCCATGTCCTAAAGCTGAATGTCTTTATTTACATCAGTTTGCTGTACAAAATAATGTTGTTTTAAGAGAAACAATGCCACATACAAAACATATCCAGCCTTGCAATTCGATATTTGATGGGCTTAAGGTAATTGTCAGCCCACCAGTTGGAAATATGAAATTACCTTCGGCTAGGATTATAAGAGATAGAGCATGTTCAGAACAGATTTATGAGTCTTTTGTAAGAGATGATAACATAAGTAGATTTGGATTTGTTGTGGATGGAGATGAGATGATTATCCCAGGGCCTATAAAAGTTTTAAGGAAACTTAGTTCACCTAAAGATGAGATTGCTGAAATACCGATTTTGATGTATAATGACTTACAGCAAGTGTTTTTGAAAGATAAATGGGTCAGTGATATACTTGAGTTTCAAATGGGAAATGAAAAAGTTTTAGTACTTTCTAAAACTTAGTGTTTAATTAACATTTGATTTAGATGGAAGATGGTATTTTAGAATGGTTTTAAGGATTTTTTGTGGTTTTTTGATAGGGTAGTGGTTAGGAGGATTTAAGTTAAAGATTTAGTTTTGCATTACTTTTTCTATTTCAAATCCCATTCATGCCCTTATCATAGTACCTCCCTTTCAATAAAATAAGCATACCAAATCCAAAAGTAATCTCTATTCTCTCATCCAATACCTAAACTTTCCTCACATTTTTTAAATCCTCAAGTCTTACTTTCCCAATTGATTTTCCACATATTTAATCCTATCAATCAAATATTTAAATAATGCATCTTGAAGCTCAGTCTTAACTTTAAAAAGAAAATGAGCATATCCTCGCATTAACGAATAAAAGTATATCAAAATCAAACAATAAACATAATATAAAAATAATAAAAACACCAATTCTATAAACAACAAAATTACAATTCATATAAACAGCCATAATCCTAAAATACTCTCCTTATAACAAGTAAAGCATTTCTCTAATCTAATTTAATCTAACAATTCTAATTCTTTTTGGTGAAGGAGAAGAAGAAATTGATGAGAAAGTTGTTCCCATCTCATAAGTTCCAGGTCCAGGTGTTAAGAATCTATCTCTAGTTTCAGACCCTGTTTTTATCCCAAAAGCTATATTCAAATATCTTGAAGGCTCAACCAAACTATGATTAGGATTATAAGTTCCAGGTGATGGTGAGCATTCATTAGATTTTTTAGCATGTCTACTTTTTAAAGTACAATAAACCCCATTACCAATTGAAGTTCTTATATTATAAGTTCCTGGGCCTGGAGTTGACCATCTTCTAATCCCAGTTTCTGATTTTAAAGGAGAAATTTTACCTCCGATAATGTTTATATCCATAGATCCAGGTAATGAATATTTTGTTGATGGTGGAGCATCTTTTCCTTTAGGATTTGAAGGCTCCCAACGCTTTCCGAAACCAAAACCTGTGCTTCTACCTTGTCCTATTGTTGATTTAAGTTTTAAAAACTCAGCTGATGGGCCTGGTTTTTTGTTTATAAAGCGATTTGCTTTTGAAAAAGACCATTTGACACTTTGAGTGCCAATTAGCCCATCAACTTGTAGAGTTTCTATTAGGTTTTGCTTTAAGATCCTCTGTTTGACTGGGACTTCTCTTCTTGGACTTGAGGCAGAAAATGATTTTCTGTGTCTTTGACTCATTTATATAGAAAACTGTTAAATAAAAAACATGATTCTTGTTGTAATCAAATAAAAAATAAACTGTTTGTATTATATAAGAAAAAATAGAATTATATTGTAGGAGGGTATTGAAGATTGATTATGAAGATTTTTTTATTTAAGTTTGATTTTATATATAAGAAAGTTTTATGATAAAATTTGATTTAAAATGATTGATTTTAGGTTTAGTAGGTTTATATGAGAATTTTTTCAAATAAAATATAAAACTTTTTTTTTATTATTTGTGATGTAAGAAATCTAGTTTATCTTGCTGGAATAAAATGAAATAAAAAAATATTATCTGGCACTAGTTTTGATAAAATAAAATATTATGGGTGACAAAAATGGGAATGCTATCGCTAATTTAGGAGCAGCTCTACTCCTTATCTTATACGCTATAACACTATTATTTTGCCTATTTCGCACTGTGCGACTTCACAAATTTTCACCAGATTGGAAACCTTCAAAAGCTTTTTATGTATCTTTACTTTTACAATCTTTTTTAAGAGCTTTGTGCTTTCTCCTACTCCTACTTTTGGGTAAAAAATCACTTAATCGAACAAGTGTATTTCTTTTACTATCAATTCCAGACAGCATGTTCATAGTTAGTTACCTATTACTAATATGGCAAGTCCTTCTTGTCTTTATCTCGGCACATACAAACACTTCAATAACCCTTGCAATATTTTCCAAGCTCTTTAAAATATCCCGTCATGACAAAATTGAAAACTATGTAACATTTCTTTTAACAGTATGGATTGGTACACAGACCTGGCTTTATATCCTCGTAGCCAATTCAGTAATCAATTTCAAAAACATATCTCGTGAAGTTGGAATCTGTAATTTTAGTCTTGCCATATGTACAATAATAGGCCTTATCGCTTTACAAATCAGATATTCTGGAGTACCAGTAAGAACAGCATCATGGAAAGCAAAAATCAACCGTATATGCATAGTAATATCTTTTTGGACCTTAGCTCGTATTCTTCAAGGATTATTAGATATTTTAGATAGCAATAAAGAAACTTCATTATCATATCAAATGTCTCATACTGAAAAAAATACTTTAGGTCAAACAACAGCTGCTTATTTGTATTCAATATTAGTTATAAGTGAGATTGTATGTATTTTGATGGTATTAGATTATTCATTTATGGGTATTTTTGTGTTTACAGAAGAAGATAGGGAGTTAGATAGAGAAGAAAAACCTAGAGAGTTGTTTATGATGAGTTTTGAAAGCTCGAATTCTATTGGGATTATGTCTTTGCAGTTAAGATTGAATAAAGAAGAGATTAGTTTTGGTATGCAAATTGAAACTATAAAGCCAATACTTGGGAAAGTTTATAAAGCTACTTATATGAATAAGAATGTGTTTGTTAGAAAAATTATATTTTCAAGGCTTAGCACTTATGTACTTGAAGACTTTTCTGAAGAGTTAGATACATATACTGTAGAGCATACGAATATATTACCGATTATAGGGGTGGTACTTGAACTACCAGTTATATATACAATTTCTCCGCTTATTGACCCTGGGTCGTTGTTTAAAATATTGCATTTGGAGAGAACGGAAATTCCTATGCATACGAAAATCAGTTATGCAAAACAGATCGCTAATGCACTTTTGCATGTCCATGTGACAAATAGGGTTCATGGGCATTTTACTTCAGAAAATATTCTAGTAAAAAGCAACAACCATGCTTACCTCAGCGACCTTGGCCTTGTGAAAATCAAAAAATACGCCTCAATAGTTTGTGGATACACAACAAAATCAGCTTGGTCCTCACCACAAATCCTAAGAAACAAAAGACTTACCCCAATCCATGTAGATCCATCTGACGATATTTACAGTTTCGGGATTTTTCTATGGGAACTTTTTACTGAACAAATACCATTTATTGGTTATGGACTTGAAGAATTATATGAAATAGTTGGAATTAAGGGCTGTAGACCTGTAATAACTAACGCAATACCTTCAGAAATTGTTGAAATTATTTGTGGATGTTGGGAAGAAATACCTGAAAATAGGACTTCAATGGATGTTGTATTGAGTAAACTTAATGAAGTTTGAGATAATGTAATTTTAATATAAAAAATTAACTTAAATTAGTTAGTTAGA
>MPUH01001152.1:0-22759 GCA_001970955.1 Stentor coeruleus
AAGGAAACCAAAGGTTCTAGTTTTTGATGAATCAACAAGCGCACTTGATACTATTACTGAATCTAACTTACAAAAGGCGATTAAAGATGAAAAATTCACAATTGTTGCGATTGCCCATAGACTCAAGACTATTAGAGACTACGATCAAATTATACTTATTGAGAAAGGATCTATTGTTGAGGTTGGAACTCACGACCAGCTTATGAAGATATCGAATGGTTATTACAAAAAACTCTATCAGACTTCTGAGTAATTAAGGAATTAGTCTAGTTAAAATGGTTTTTCAAAGTGGAGTTTGTATTTTTTGAGATTGAGACGATTATTTAGATATTAGAAAACATTGCAAGATATTGCTTTGAAATAAAAGTTTATATATTGAATAGAAATTTGTTATAAAATTATAGGCTAACATTTCAAAATAACAAATTTAATTCGTATTTTCAAAAGAAATCTTAAATTTGCAATGTAGAAAAATAGTTTTGATTATTATAATTCAAGATCAATATCATGGCTAGTTTAGTAAAATACTTAATTTATTTGCACGTAAATTACATTTTATTACTATAATTCATTTTAAGTTTATTAATGCAAACTAATCTCAATCTCGCAGTAACTAGTAATTTACACTTTGAATATCAACTTAAATAACTAAATGCATCAAAAGTTAAATCAGATAAAAATAATGGAAGAATCAAAGCCAATATACTTTTCCTTCGGGGCAAAGGCAAAAGTTATAGACAAATCATACGTGTTTCTAAGTAACTTCTATGAAAGTCCTTTTACTGTGGGTGGGCATACTTACAGAACTGTCGAGCATTATTTTCAAAGTCAAAAAACTGAAGACGAAGAGTCTAAATTTATAATTATAAATGCTTTAACGCCAGGATCAGCCAAAGGCTTGGGTAGAAAATTACAAATAGATAGAGAATTATGGCAACAAATTCGAGTAAACGTTATGCGAAATGCAATTTTCCTAAAATTTTCACTAAATCCTGATCTTAAAGAGAAACTGATAGCTACTGGTACTAGGGATTTAAGAGAGTTTTCTCCGCGAGACAAATTTTGGGGAGGAAGTTGCAAAAATTCACAGAATACATTAGGAAAAATTATAATGTCTGTAAGAGAAGAATTAAAAAATCATAAAGATAATCAATAGCTAGATTTTAAAAAAAATATATATAGATTGTGATATGATTGCTTAGTAAATACTTTAGTAACCCAATTTTTTTGAAGTAATCAAAAAAAATATAATTATAAAACTTTGTACAGTAACTAATATTTTGAATGCTTTTGTTATAATTTTTTTCCATTAGAAAATTTATTGTAAGTCAGTTTTTTCTAAGTTTTTAAGACACTGTTTCTTGTTTATGAAAGCTCCAAAATTTTAATTTAATACTTTCAACTAAGTTCACTGCTTTTAATATGATATACTTGCATGCCATTATTATTCTAGGTTTAAGTACAATAGGTCGAAACAATATAAAATCTATCCCTTTATTATGCAAATATCAGAAAGCTGGATAAACTTCAACCTAAAATTTCATTCTTATTATTTTTAGATATTTACCAGAGATCTTTCTTAAAATCTCCCTTGAGCAAAACATAAAATCGTCATTCTTCTTTATCTATTCAATCATGAAATCTACTAAACTTAAAACCCTAATATCCCCTAACTCATTATTACTTCTAACAAATTTAGCATACCTATATCTATTAACGCTTCCAAACATCTTCATTAGTAACTTTAACCTTATTTCCAACACGCACTCCTACTTTCAAATCAACAATTCTATTATCCCCATTTTCCCATCTAACTAAAGCTCCACGGATACAAATGTATTTATATGGTATATCAGCCATATTACTTTCACTAATCACAGTGCATTTCCAAACATTCCCATCATTCCAATTCATTTCCACAGCTCGTGAAGGATCCCAATTGCCCAAAGCTTCATGGCCACCAACAACAGCCATTTTCTCACCGAATAAAGTCGCGAATTGCACACTGAAGTTAATTTCAAAACTAGATATTGCGTTTTTTTTCTTTTCTATAGATATGACTTCTTCTAAAGCTTTTGCATATAGTGGACTTTTTTTAAGCCTTTCAAGCTCCGATAAAAATTTCGTTCGGCACTTTTTTGGCTCTGATTTTTTGATTGGCTTTATATCATCGACCTTAGACATTGAAATATTATAGTGAATATATATGGTAGGAATTCGGAATAGGATTAAGAATAAATGCTTAAATTGGGATAAAGTATGGGAGGTTGGTATATAGATTATTCAATTTAGATGCAGATTAAGATTAAAAAAAATAGCATTTATGAGTAATATAGAGTTAGTTATATAGATAATACTAGAAGGTAGATTAAAGGTTATTTTAATTGATGAATCTAAAAAAATTAGATATTAAGATTCTATTATAGAATATGAGATAAGATTAAGAAGTTTAACTTAGAATAAGTATTGAAAAAAACACTGAATTGCAGCATTTAACCAATTTGATTGTAATGGAGTATCAAAATACAAATTGCTAAACAAAAAATAATCTTAAACACTTAATTATTTTATTTGTTTGAGAAGAGGCTATGCTAAAAAAATGCAAACCATTGTTCATATACAGACTGATTCAAAATTTTATTTAAATAACTCTTAAATTTATCAGAGCCAAGTGTTGATAAATTTTTAAAATCCCTATTTAGCCAAGAATCAATATTTGATTTCTATTATTTTTGCACTATTGAATAATCTAAAGTAAATTACAGATTTTTCAAAGTTAATCTCTTTATCCAGAACAAGTGCACATATTCTTAAGCACACCCTAATTTTATCAATCTAGTATTTTCTAAAACTTTCCCATCAATTAACCAAATAAAAACTACAATAAAATGTCAAACGAATATAACACCCTCTCAGAGCCAGTCAGCAACAAACAAAAGCCTCTAGCTTATGTAAAAGTAAAACGAAAATCTCCAATCTACAAGCACATAGTCCTAAAAAAACAATCAAAATCAGCTCTACAGACAACAAAACCAGACGTAGAAATAAAAACAGACATACTCTTATCTTCTAATATAGAAAATAAGAGGATTATACATGGTTTCTATTCCCCAAAGCCTAAAAGCCAGTCTCCAATATTTTTTTCCAAGCGTCAATCCCAAGAAAAGTTTAAAAATTATAAAGAAACTATATTAGATATAAATTTTCTCAAGGAAAAACTTGACCTTCCAAGCTTCTTAATGAATGCTAGGGTAAACTTAGGCAAAAAGTTTTATGACAATATAAAAATAGAAACTCTCAAAAGTTTGTCTGCTCGCATCCTCCAGCTTGATCCTGATCAAATCATTTTCAAATATTTTTTTAATGATTTCGAACGAAGTTACAATGTTGTGAGTCTTGGAAATGCAGTTCCACTAAGCCAATGCTGTAAATTAAACATATTAGTTACAGTTTCTAAAGATTTTGGTGGCAAACTTATTTGTCCTCATAAGAATTGCATGGTGAGGTGTTTGAAAAATTTTATTATAAATAAAGAAGACAGAGAAATATTGTGGGATGAAAGCGAAATAGAGGGAAAGATAAAAAAAAGCAAAAGTGCAAATAAAAGAATTGAAGATATTAAAGGAGTTAGTAGAAGCATGGGTGTGAACTCATTATACTTACAGTATAAAACCTTGTCAGCCCCAAAAGATACATATTCTGCCTTTATAAGCCCAATAAAGCAGCTGTTTAATAGTAGGAAAAAAATAAATCACTAGGCTCAGAATACATATAATTAATAATAGTATTGTTATAAAAAATCTAAATAACCCAGCGAAATTATTTAATTAAATTTCCCATTATTTGGCATCCATAAAGGTTATATTGCTTATGCTCTGAAGATCTTGATTGCTTATTGACGATAGTTCAATTTTAGACTCTTCAAGTTCTTCTTTAAATATTTCCCCAAAATTAAACCTGGTTCCTCGAATTTTACTCAGTTTAGACTCTAAAGCTGGTTCTAAAGTTATAGGAACTCGGTTTTTGCTTAGTGAATACTTATCTTCTATTCGGCTTTTGTTTACTGAAATCCCATCTTGTTTAAGTTTTTCTTCTAGATAAGCAATTATTGAACGATCTTCAAGTACCAGGAGGGTTTCTTCAAATTCATAGGTGTAGTCAACTCCGATTTTATCAATCACATAACGAAAGCACTCTTTGAAACGTTTTTGTTTGATCTTTTTAGACCAAACTGCTAGGATCTGCACAGCATTTTCTTTACGCTTGTTGAAGATTTGGAAGTCAGCTTTGCAAACCTCATGGAGATAACGAATTATTTCGAGGTTGCCGGATTTGCAAGAGACTAGAGCGCTGTTATCCCCTGTGAGTTCGTCTTGATGATTAATGTTGAACTCATTAGGAGTGCTTCGGTTTTTGAAATATTCCCATATAAACTGCACTATATTCAGTCTTCCTTTTTCTATAGCTCTGTGCAGTGGGGATATTGTGCTCATAAGCATCAAAGTCTTACTTTTTTCGTTTATATGGGACTTTGTATTTCTTGATGGAGAAAAACTTAGGGAAATTGAATCTGTAAAAGAATCTTCAATTTCATCGTTTTTACCTAAGTAGTATGGCATATAATATTCTAATAGCTGCCTATGTCCAAGTTCGCAGATTATGTCAATCGGTCTTTTGCTTATATTTGAATACAATTTACTCATTGCTGAAAGCTTTGCTTTGCCTTGCTCTAATATTACAGCAAAAGCTTCAGTAAACCCTAAAAACAAGGCATAGCCTAAAGGGTTCATGTCGTGACCATAAATCTTTACTATTGGTTTGTTTATATGGAATATAGGCTCTTTGTTGAATGTTACAGAGCTATATTTTATTAAAAGTTCTTTTATTCGGTCTACTGAGTTTTTTTCTATAGCCTCAATCATTCTGTTTATAATATATCTTTCAAAGTTCGGGTGCTTTTTAGTGCTGCAACAGTTTCCCATTTATAAATACAAAAGTAAGACTGTGACGCTTATTAACGAAATAGATTTATAAGATAAGTTAAGTTTAATATATAGTTATGGTGTTAGGGTTTTAAAAGTAATGTTAAAGAGAAGCTATTGATAGGCTAAATCAAGGACTGCGATTTTAAATTACTGTTAAAATATTTTTATTAATTTCTTTTTTATTACATTCCTAATGATTTCTGGTTTCTAAGGTGAAATATTTATTATTCACTTTATTATTATTAAGCTTAGCTTTCAGAATAATTACTTGGTGTAATCCATATTCTCTTTTGATTTAGGCGTTTTTATAAGCGCATCTGTATTATAACGATTATTTGAGTTAAAATATTTTAACTGAATTTCTTTGTGATTTGCTACTCTACTCATAATTCATTGGCCTATTATAATATTTATATGCTCACACTATTAAGACTTATCAGTTTTGGTTAAAGTTATTCAAAGTTTTCTTTCATTTTTACCATAACCCTAAATATCAACTTTATTAACCTTAAATTTGAATTGCTAGTTTAAATGCTATTATTAGATAGCTCTAATCTAACAAAAAAATATTTAGAAGTTTAAATGATTATACAATATTTTTTTAAAGTCTGCAAAGCCTGAATACCAAATAATACACATAGAAGTACTTAAAAAATAAAAAAATCGCTTATAATAAATTAATTCATATTTTGTATATTAAATGAATTTTCTCTTAATCTCTATCAAATTTTATTTAACTTTAAAATTTTATTTATATAAATAGCTTAGTACAACATAAAGAAAATTATTTTCATTAGCAAAATTTACTTAATAAATATAAACATTATACAAATTCCTTTACAATATACATACTTGAATTAAATTATTCACTAAATCTAGTGTTTATTTAAAAATTTGTTTATATTCTTTAAGTTTATACATTTTTTTAAGTCTGTTTTGCGACCTCCAGCTATAAAAGCATTCAATCCACTTATCAGAATTGCTAAGAACTTGTTTTTCCCATAATTCTATATATTTCCTCAACAACACTTTCTGACGAACTTTCTGTGAAGCACTCCCTATATTTTTCAAGCATTTCCACGAATGCCACAATGATGGAAAAGCTTTTTTCTTCAAAATTTCTAAAAATTTTGTTAAACTTAAAATTGGCATAGGTATTTTATTCTGTTTTGTTGTAAATTTCCAATATACTACATATGATTCAAGGGTATTTTTTCCAATTTTAATAATAGTATCACACAATTTTATGAGACGAGTTTTTAAAAGCCTTGAAATTACTGATAGTAGCTTAGGGTAAATAATTTTTTTGAGTTTATTTAAAACAAGCTCTTGTCCTGGTAGGAGGAAAATCGGTTCATTGCATTCTAAATAAATATTTTCATAACGAGTTTCTGATTTTTTGAAGCGCCTTCTCGAATAAGGAAGTAAAGGAGATAGATTATAAATGCTCGGCTGAAAGATTTTGAATGGATTTTTTAAGGTTTTGATTGAAAAACTCAGAATTTTTGTAAAACTATAAGATTTGCGTTTTCGAAATAAACGGCATATTAAGCTTTCCAAACTTTTTGTAGCAAAAGATAATGACCTAGAATATAGTGTATGGGGTTTGCATGATGGCTTTAAAAAAATAAAACATGAAGAAAGTTTGATAAGCACTTTTTTATGCAAAACCTCAGTCAGAGATTTCAAAGCTGTTTTTTTTTTACTTATCCTCAAAGCTTTTTCTTTGGCAACTGCATTCCATTTGTTCAAAGCTAGCATTTTTATCTTGCAAAAACTTTTCCTCGCTACATTAAGTAATTTTTTAATACATTTTACATAAACTTTTTTCGGTTTATTTGCTTTTAGCCTATTCCAAATTTCTTTCATCCGTACTTTTAGCATCCTAGCAGTAGCTTCAAAAGCATCTTCACAGTTTATTACCCAAATATCTTTTAAAATTTTCCTATATTCATCACTAACTTTACTATAAAACTTTTCTTCGAGTCTGCTAAGAACTTCAAGCCTAGATATAAATATAAACCTTTTCCTTTTAGCCAATTCAAAATTATTGCTTGGTCTTTTATTACTATACAAAGGCTTTCCAATGTTTTGCTTAGATCTGCACGAATTAATAGATAATAAATTATAATCTTTGATAAAGCTTTCAGAATCTTCTTTAATATAACTGGTTGACTGCTTTTTTTCATAGTACTTTGAATATTCGTTGTTTTCTGATAGTAAATTTTTTACTATTGAGTTGTCTTTATTAAAATTTGAAAAATTATCATGCCGGATAAAACTTTTTAGACTTAAATATTCATAGTTTTCAATCATTTCTATATGACTTTGATTCCAAGTATCTTCAATTGCATTAGTTGCTACTGAATTGGTGATACTTTTCAGTTTAATTGGTGAGATTTCATAACCAATAAGGTTTTTTATACTGGATTTAGATGGTCTGGCTAATGATACTCTATTTAGAAGTGAATCGTTTTCTGATAAACTTTTTCTGACACTGGTATTTAAAGAGTTTATTGTTGTGAACTTTGAATGATTTAGGAAGGTGCTAGACTTGTCAAGTTTTTCAAGATTACGACGGATTTCAATAGAACTTTGGCATGTCTGAGCCTTAATTTCTTCAATTGATAACTGCGAAGTTTCAGTGTTTGGACCAAAAGTTGGGTTATTCTTTGATTCATCAACTTCTGAAATCCTACTTTTTTCCAATTCACTCGCCCGAATTATACTGGTCTTTACAATCTTGCCTGGGGTGATTGGCAATTCAGCTTTAGGAGTCAAAGATAAGAATTTTCTAGACTCTGGCAATTTTGCGTGTACTAAAAGGCCTGTACTCGGCTTTTTATCAAAATTCAAAATTTCATTTGCCTTGGGCGTATTATATTTAAAGAATTTAGGAGTGAATATTCCTGGAAAATTAAGAGCCTCTCTACTTAGCTGAGTATCTTTCACAACACCCTTAAAGGCTAATTTCAGTTTATGATCTAAAACTATGTGTATCTTAGACAAAAATATTTTACAAATATCAAATTGAATATATTGTTGAATCTTCGCAAAAGTAAGTCTTTTAGTTTTATTCACTAAATTTTTCAAACACTGAGTTATCAGTGCTACAACAACTTTATAATTATCTTTTTCTAGATTTTTCTTTGCAATATTGATGTTTAAATTATTTTCAAATGTAAATGAACGTTGGTCTTCAGCCTTTTTTGATTCACTTGCACTTCTCCCTCTAGGATATTTTTTTATCGGAGGTTTTTTAGAGAAACTTTTTTCTTTAAGACTATATTGCTTTAGCTCTGAAAAATATTTCTTCAAGACCTTTCCTATAGAAATTACAAATAAATCAGCTGCATCCAACTTATATGTCTTTTGTCGGGATTTCGGTCTTGGGAGTGGGCATTTCCAACTACTATATTTTTCAATCAATTCGTTTCGGTTAGTCGGGATTTCATTTTGCTGTTTAAAATATTCATAAATAATCTGTGTTTTTTCTTCAGAGTATTCATTTAAAGTTGAATCATTTATGCCTTGTGGAGAATTAGACCTAGAATAGCTTCTTCCTTTTCTTTTATCTTGCAGATTTTTTCTTAATTTAGTTACTGAATCAAGTATGTTCTTAAATTCCATTTTAATAACTATGATAATTATGAATGCATTTACTATAAGGTCTTTTTTAAATACTCTATTTCCGTGTGAATTTTTAATCAAACAATCTAATTAAAGCTATGCCGTAATAATTGATGTAGCAGTTTTTTTATATACAAATATAAATTATAAAAAATATAAGGAAGGTATAATGATATTTTTGTATTAAATTAAGATTAATATTTGTTAGGAATTATTGCCTGACTATTATCCAGCCCTTGTTAATTATCAATATGCTGTTTAAAAAACGATATGATTTAATTCAAAACTAGGAATTTAAAGAGAACTTTAATACAATTAAAAGAAATAATAGGCATAATATTGAGTTTTGTGTAATTATTCGTTGCAAATTCATACATAAAATATGAATATTTATAGAAGATTAATGTTTGAGCCACTTGATATCACTGAAAACAAAAGAGAAAGTAATATGCCTCTAGGATTGAAAAACATTGGAAATACTTGCTTCATAAACTCACTTCTTCAATGCTATTTCATGATTCCTCCACTGGTTAAAGAAGTGATGGCAGCATTTTTCGGAACAGGAAATGAAGAAGTGCATCCTGCAACTAAATTTGTAAAAGCTTTGCAAACACTTTTTGCTAAAATGATTAAAAGTACTAGAAAGTATGCAGATCCTTCAGAAGTTATTGATTCTCTAGTTGATAGCTTCGGAAATCAAGTTGAATTTGGTGAGCAGCAGGACATTGGAGAATTCCATATGATTATAGTAGACAATATAGAAAAAGGATTAAACTTATGCAAACAAGACAAAGGTATGAAGCTCTGGGTAAGCCTCAAAGAACAAGGGAAAATTGAATCATTATTCACTGGTATTCATGAAGAGGTTCTCCAATATAAAAAAGCTGGTGAGTACTCCCAAACCTCAAATGACGTAAAATTCGGCCCAATTATTCTAGATATTGATAAAGGGAACTTAATGGCAGCTTGGGAAAATGCATACAAATCTACTATAAAAGACTACAGAATCAAAGATACAAAAGTTAAAGCTAAACAGGAAATCTGGATAAAAATCCTGCCAAGCGTTCTAATCTTTCAACTTAAAAGACACTCTTACATCCAAGGTGAGCCTGTGCCTCTTAAAAACAATTCAGTCTTCAAATTTCCAGATTTCATATTCCCAGATAGATTTATGCAAAAAAATAAAGACCAAATCAAATTATTACAGAAAAAAATCAGGAAAATTAAATCTGAAATCAAAATGATCAAAAAGGAAAATGCAGGTTTATTATACAGTCCTGATGGTAAAACTTCAATACTTGAATCAATACAAGTTCTTAATAATTTTTTGATAAGTGATATAGGAAATGAAGCCACTACTAAAGCAAATCGACTATCAAAAAATCTTGAAGGTATGTATTATGAGATAGAAAACAAAATAGAAGCTAATGAAAATAGACTGAAAAGACTTAATAGGAAGCTTGAAAAAATTTACAGGCAATTTACTGATCAGAAATATTGTCTTAGTTCAATCCTTGTCCATGAAGGTGTTGCTATTTCAGGCCACTATTTTGCCTATATTAAAGATTATGATAGACCTGAACCTTATCAATGGCGTAAGTATAATGATATTTTTGTTACAAATGTGCAAGAAGAAGAGGTCAAGAAAGTCTCAGAAGGGTTAAATAATGCTTCAGCTTATTGTTTAATTTATGTTAGTGAAGATCTTATAAAAGCCAAAACTGAGTTACCTTTACATTTATTTGAGCCTAATTCAGGAAGGGAATTCGCTGATGAGTATTCGACTTATATGAAGGAAGAGATTATAGCAAGTGTTAAAAATATGAATAATCAGGATAATGAAAACCGTGAAAGTGAAGTTTATGAAGAGCAGGTTGATAAGATTGTCGATGACCTTAATCAGATTTTCATTGAAGATATTGAAACTTATCAAGTTCTAAAAACTGATTCGCAAAATTATTATCATCTCGAATTAGCTGAATTTGCTATATTTGTGCTATCAAAAAATAATTATTCACAGATAGTAAGGTATTTTAGGATTGAGAGCTATATACGTCAGTATTATAAACTAGAAATCACAGATCCTGCTATGAAAAAGTTGAGAGATTACTTGCAGAAAAGAAATACAGAGTTTAATCCTTTGCCTACTTCTTTAAAAAGTGATGAATATACTTTTTATATAAGACTGAAAAATCAATATATTGAAGAAATTACTGATTTGATATACGCAAATATTATTTTAGAACAAGCTCGAAGTTTTAACTTTAAAAAAAGTTTGCAGATATATATCTTATGTGTATTACAGATAAATAGAGCCATGAATACTATTAAAAATGAACTTTATGAGGTTTTCAAATACATACTTATTTACCTTATAAGAAATCTACAAAGTGAATGTAAGAATAAAAGTATTACAAGAGTTGTTGAATACTGTGAATTGATCAATTTATTGTATAATCAGTATTGTGATAAAGAATTTGGTAGGGGAGTTCTCTCCCTAGTTACTCAAATTCATAGAAAATTTTATTTAGACTTTAAAAAAGATAAAGATCAGTTTGAGTCTGCTTTTAACCTAGCTATAAGTTTAGAGATCAATGATATGACACTGATAAAATTTCATCCTGATGTCGAGGCTTATCAATATAATCTTTTAAGCTTTGAATTCTTTGATAAAAATCATTATGAACATGTTGCTAAATATAAAAATTTATTTACGGAAACTTTGACAAATCTAAATCAAGGACTTCAAGTGGTTGCAAATATTGAAAATGCAAAACAGTATGATCTTAAGTATTACCCAAATTTCTTCTAATCACTATTTAATATCAAATAAATNTGAAAATGCAAAACAGTATGATCTTAAGTATTACCCAAATTTCTTCTAATCACTATTTAATATCAAATAAATAGAAATCTACCTATTTTTTTTCATTGCTTGATTGTGGTAATTTCTTTTATGAATTATTGAAAAATTTTTTGTTCATAAGTTTTCTTTAAATATACAATAATCTATGATTCTATTCTATAAAATAGCAAATTTGATCAAACTTAATTATATTGNTAGAAATCTACCTATTTTTTTTCATTGCTTGATTGTGGTAATTTCTTTTATGAATTATTGAAAATTTTTTTGTTCATAAGTTTTCTTTAAATATACAATAATCTATGATTCTATTCTATAAAATAGCAAATTTGATCAAACTTAATTATATTGCTTTATCTCTGAAATATATTGGCTTATTGATATTTTAATATTATATTATTTATAAATTAGTCTTATATTTAGTTAACTGAACATGCTTCTTACTTATTAAAATATTTATATTTGCTTTTCGATTGAGAATTAGTTTACCAAATTTGTGCTGTTGAGATTATAATATAAAAAAGTACGCTTGCATAATTCATCTAATTTTATATGAAGTGCCTTCATTTCACTTAAAGAATGATAACTTAATTAGGCCTTACTTTATAAGTGCTATAAAAATCAATAAAGATTATTGGTCTCTCTATTTAACATAAAATACTTTTTGTATAAAATATCATAAAATATAATCTAGTCTGCTTCAAAAATATCTTAAAGGCCTTACTTTTAATTAAATCATAAATGCATTAAAGTATTTAAAATTGCATGTTCAGATATATTTTATGTTTTTCAAACTTTTATTTTAATATAGAAAACAATCATTTTCATCTAATTAAAAGGTATATTTTTTTATGATAGAGAATCAATCTTAATACCCTTTATATTTTTTTATAGCTATGTTCTTATTATTTGAGACTATTTCTCTTATTTATATATACAGACTTAAACTAATAATATCTATTGCACGCTAATATGGAACTTTAATATATATCAATCACTAAAAATATATGTTGCAGAATCTTATACAAGAGTTCAGTTCAAACAAATATACTGAAAACTAACTATTATGCTGCAGCACTATTTGCAAGTGTTCAATTTAAAAAAATATACTTAAATCTAAATAAATTCATTCCTAATGCATGCTTTGAAATCCTAAATACAAAATCTATTATAGATAATACGCAAAATAATTTCAAAAGTGATATCCCAGAACGTAATGAAAGAGTCTTCAATCAAAAATTACATATTTAAAATCGAAAGCATCTATTGCGATAATTATTTTATTAGAAACGATATTGAGAAAGCATTCAATATCTAAATTATATAAATTTTTGCAGCATAATTTAAATTATCACTAGCATCTAATATAAATGTCCAAATCTGAAATAAAAGAGTTTAAAGAAAAAACACCTATAGAAGAAAGGAAAGCTAAAGCAGCTCAGATGCTTCAAGATAACACTGACAAGTTTCCAATAGTTCTTTTAAGGTCTAAAACATGCAAATACAGCTTGCCTGCTCATAAGTAATGCTTATACAGATTCATCATAGACGGGAACATGACAGTAGGTGGTTTTATTTGTGCTGTACGAAAATATTTATGGCTCAAACCTACCGAAGGACTTTATCTTTATCTTCAAGACACTTTGCCTATGCTAAATGTTAAGCTATCTGATCTTTATAGAACTTATTCGGATCCTGATGGGTTCTTATATATGGTCTATACAAATCAAGAAGATAAAGGGTTCTAATAAGTTTCTTGAATAAATATTTTTAAGATAAGATAAAACTTTAGAGAATGGGTATATAAAGGGGTTTTTTTTTGATTAAAAGCCACAAGATATAGATTTTTTTTAATTAGGATGCAAAATTATAGCCCTAAGACTTGCAGGCTTTATTTAAATTTACTTTTGGTTTTAAGTTTTTTAGACAATTTTCTTGAAATGAATTTTAATAAGTAACTTATGTTCAATATATATTAAATTTTGTAAATGTGTATATGCTTTTAGGGTAACCAAAATTTTCTTAGAATATTTAATGGAGAATTGGCTAATGCATTGGATCAGATTTATTTAAATTAAGACCAGCAAAATTTTTAAAGTTAAGAAACTAAAGAGATTTATTGATATTCGCAGCAGTGGAGTTAACGATATATTATCAATAATAAGTATTTGAAGTATGTATTATGTGCATTTATACGATGATTGAAAAGATCAAAATCTTTTTAAGAATAAGTAAACAAGTTTTTTGAATGAAAAATCAAAGCGAAGCAGTGATGGAAATCGGGTAACAGAAATAAAACCAATGAAAATAATTATGGTTGGCAGAGTTAGAATAATGAAAAGACCAGCAATGAAAGCTAAAATGATTAAGAAAAGCCTAATGAAAGTCAAGACGATGAAGGAACTGTTATTTCCTCGCTCTGGTCTATTACAAAACTTCTCACAAAAGGGTAAAATTTAATTACCAACCAAAAAATTAATATTTTAACAGGCATACTAACAAAGTTAAGAAGAATTTTCAAGGTTTATCCAAAACCCCTTAAATTCCCCTAGTCAGCCAAGGTAAAATTAAATCTTCTCCTAAAAACATATAAATTTTCGCTACAGCCTTGCTACAAAAAAATTTTAATAAAAAAGCTCAAGATTCGGAAGGAAGCAGCTGGTAAAATCATAAATTTCGAAAAAAGGTTTATAAAGAAACTGATTTTCAAAGTTAGCATTATAAAAAAAAACATGAAAAACCAAGATGCATAATGATTTCGGTTTTTGATAGAATTATATGGCAAGGAAAAAAGTATTTTTAATATATATGTGATTATCTAAAATCAAAGGATGAAATTTAAGTCGAAAATACAATATAATGTTATTAAATTGACTAAAAGATTTAGTAATTATATCAAAAGCCTTAAAAGAAAAGCTATTATCAAGGGTGCTATTTACTAGAAGGATATCTTATAATCTACATCATTTCCTGACAATATTTATTAAGTTTCTAAGAATTTCAATAGGCAAATGTAAACAAAAATCCAAAATATCTCACCTTTTACAAAACTTTAGCTTTAAAAAAGCGCTTAAAATATTTAGAAAAGATTAAAACATGAATTAAACACTTTGAAGAGTAAGCCCACAGCATCTTATACTCCCTAATAGTACAAATTTCCTGTATTAATTTATTAATTCAAAACTACTCTCTAAACATTCTCACCTAAAAAAAACTCCTTCCACTTACATAAATTAGCATATTTAACATAACTTTTTTCTCAACAACCTAAGTATATGCTTGGGATTCTGCGCCAAAGCCTTAAGATTATTCACTGCTTCCTCAGCTTGTCGTGCTTTATTTTCTGCCTCTTTAATTTTCTCACCCACAAGCATTTCATAATACTTCTTCCTCTGTTTATACCCTTTCCAGCATGCTTGTATATAGCATGCTGCAAAATTTTCCTGCGCCCTAAGTTTCAAAGAATTGATTTTTTTCTTCTTAACCTCATCGATTTCATAAGATTTCTCCAAATTATTTTTTCTTGATATATAAAATTCTTCCATTGGTGGTAAAACAACACTACCTCTTCTAATATTACTAGTTCCAGGTTTTTCTGAGAATTTTGGGGTTATTGGCTTGAGACTTGTATTTTGAGTTAATGTTGTTGTATGAGATTCAAATGTTGATTTAGGAGAGTAGCTCGTCACTCTTCTTTTTTTTTTATTGTTTTCCACAACTTTTTGAACTTTAGATTCATAGCTTTTATCCTTTTGGATTTCTAATAAAGTTTCTTCATGAAGCTTTTGGAAATTTTTCCTAACACTAAGGCCGATAATTCGGGATTTTGAACAGATTTCATAACCACTTTTAAAACTCTGTAGGGCTTGTTGGAACATTTTCAGAGCTTTATATTCAAATCCAATCCGTGAGTAACAATTTACTATGAGTATAGCAAGCTGAGGGTTGTTTTTGAACTCATTTTTCAGGAGATTTAGAGCTTTAAGAGAATATCGTAAAGATTGCTCGTGCTCAGTTTTTAAAGAAAAAAGGACTGATATGTTCATATAAGTATTTGCTATGCTTTCTAAATTGTTTAAACCTTTGTTTTCTAGTACTAATGATTGGAAAAAGTAGTCAAGGGCATGGTCAACCTGGCCTAGTCGTTTGTAGAAACACCCTAGATTATTGAAAGTCAAAGCTAATAGACTACTTTTTTTAGTAGACTCAGCCATGAGACGTGCTTTGAATAAAGCTTGATTGAGATAGGACATGGCGTGATTATAATTTTCTGAGGTTAGACAGGTCATAGCATGATGGTTTAGCTCTTCTATACCGTCTTCTATGAAATCTTCATGCCTTCTTTTCATTGTCATATTGTTAATTATTTGTTTGTATATGTTANATGATGGTTTAGCTCTTCTATACCGTCTTCTATGAAATCTTCATGCCTTCTTTTCATTGTCATATTGTTAATTATTTGTTTGTATATGTTATAAGTTAGAAAAATTAAAATTTTAATTTTGGATGTATATAGAAGTATTGGCAGGGATTATAAGTACTATTTTAGATGATTATGAAAATTTAGTACTTAGTATTTTATGAGATGNATAAGTTAGAAAAATTAAAATTTTAATTTTGGATGTATATAGAAGTATTGGCAGGGATTATAAGCACTATTTTAGATGATTATGAAAATTTAGTACTTAGTATTTTATGAGATAATAAGTTTCACAGAAATGTGCCTGAGGTTAGAAAGTTTGTATTTTTATTATGATTTTACGGTGATTTATTATATAGATTGAATTTAAAAAAACTAGTTATAAACAATAAATAGGTGTCAATATCTTCAAACTGTAAAAGTCTAAACAAAATATAATATTCGTCATAATATTAGCATAATCTAAGTGAAGAGTTAAAATTAGGGCTTGTAGATTTGAAAGTTAATATTATTGATTTTGGGTATATGATAATATTTATAGTTATGGGCTATGAAGTGTTTGATGAGAATTAGAACCATTGAGAATTTTTTAGAGAAAAAGAAATTACAAATTTTTGCGATAATTATTGATTTTATGGATTCTAATAACAAGGCTTATAGTTGAAGAAAAAAACATTTTAACTTCGTTAATAAATTAAATTACCTGTTCAATGATGCATGGACTAAAGAACTTCGATCGAGAGTTTCTTGTGAGTTATCTAAGTACTCTGTATTGCTAAAACATTGATGAACATTTTCAATAAGTGTGTCATTGAATCCATAAAGAACAGCATTACTAAATCCCATAAGTGTCGTTGTAAGTACACCAACAACCGCAAGGGGCATCCAAGTAACACTAAAAAACAAATGTATCAGCCTATGCACAGTCAAAGCAATCTGTGTAAAAATTAATATCCACGGATAAAACCTCAGCCTTTTCGAAACACTATCAGGATCCTCACCTTCTAATTCCTGTATAATCTTCCTATACTGATACACATTGAAAATAATAACAATAATCAAAGGTACATAAAAACAAATAAATCTCATAACAATAGCTCCAGCATCTTCAGAAGAAATCCAACACCATCCTTCAGAAGGGCCATAATCATTCCTCACAAGTGGTAAAAACAAAGCAATAGCAGGAAAGCCATAAGTAAGGACAACATATCTTCTTTCCAAAAGATATACATCAGGATTTAAAGTAATTACCACAGTATAAAGTGCATGTGAAATAGCTGCAGTCCAAAGTATACTAGAAAGCAAAAAGTAAGTGACAAATACAGCTTGAAGTACACAAAGCCATTGAGCTTCAAATGAAGGGATGATAAATGCTGATTAGTTATTACAAAGAGATAGGAAAAAATCTGTAGTGCATAAATATCTAGTCAATTTACAGGCAAAAGTTTGTAAGTTCCTTCGGGTGTAATACATGTATATGACAAAACCACTGGTTATTAAGGATAAGCTGGAACCAACAAGAGCAACTATGTAGTTTATTTGTTCATCGCTGTTATACATAATATGAGTTTTAATACTATTCACATTTCTAAGATTATTTAAATAGACTAGTTGGGTATTTGGTAGTCTGTGGGTGAAAAGTACACCCTTCTAGTTCGAGGATCTTCTTTTTTTCACGTTCTATTTCAAGCTTAGCGGAAGTCATGCTTTTTTGGTCAATATGCCGTTGATAAAGATTGACAAAGTCGCAGGAATTCACGGATTTTTTGGTAGAGTTGTCTTGCTCTTCAATTTTGCGCTTTTGTTTGGTTAGGAAAACATCTTTTTCAGCTTGAGATAAGGTTTTGAGTAAATTTTCCATACTGTCGACGAATTCTTCAAAGTTCAATGGCTGGTCTAGTTCTTCAAGTTCTAAAAGTAAAGGCATGATAATTTTTAATACAATTGAGTCTATTTCATTCATGTTAATGTTCTTAAATGCTATCAAGCCATTAACATCGGGATTAAGCTGTTGAAAGATCTCTGAAAATCTGTCGATTTTGACTTTTAGCAATATTTTATCAGTGCGCGCTTTGCTTTCTAATTTAACTGGCATGTAAGGATATTCCTCAGGCATTTCAGGAGTCCTTTTCTGTTGCTTATAAAGTGAGTCCCAAACATTTTCTTGAGTCCTCTGCATTTTGTATGACTTTCCCAAATTAGGGTGAAAAAAAGCTTGTCCTGTTTCAGGATCTCTAGTTACTTCATATTTCTTTCTTAGTTCTTCTATATACTCATCATAATTCTGTTTGGAATTCAAAAGCCTTTCTACAACTTCGTTAGGACTTGAAGGCTGCCCTCGTACAAGTATACTTGGCTTAAAAGGAAATTCTGTTTTTTTAGCATGTTCATACATAGACTGTATTCTTTGTTTTTTCAACTTTGCTTCTTCATAAAGTTCTTGTATACGGTTTGTGCTATTCCCAGCAAGTTTCAAGCTTTTTTCATTAATTTTAGGTGCATACGTATATTCAGTTTCTACCACTTGTTGATTATGATGATATATATCCGCATTTGACCTACTCTGAGCATTTTTAGCCAATTTCCTTGAATTTTCATTAATAATAGGTTTAAAACTAGTCTTTTGAGCAACTTCCCTTTCCAGTTGCATTTTCAGCAACTGTTTATTAGCTTCAACTTGTTCCTTATGCTTCAATCCTTTCATATAAAGTTTTTCTCCATAGTTTTTTGGGTCGCTAATACTAGCATTTGTCTTTGATGAAAAAGAATTACTCAATTGAAACTGGTCTTTGATTATATCACGGATCAACTCGTAAATATTCTTTGATAAAGCTGATTCTAATTTTGCTGATAAGTTGTGCTTTATTGCAAAGTCTCGAGCTACTGCTGGTGGATCATCGTTTTCATGAACTATTATACGGTCTTGCTTACCACCTCCAACGTCCACAGTGATATTTAAAATCTCATATCCGCGATCTGTTCTCTTACTAACCATATATTTATAATTATTTTGTTTAAATTTTTGGTTTGAGGTTTCATGAAATGATTTGGGTAAAGGTAGAAAATGGTTGTTATTAGGTTTATAAGGTTTGATGATGTGAAATTTGAAGATGAATTGCGGATGGGAGATTATGTGGTTTGGGAGGATTTTGAAATTAATTTGAAAATTAGATTTCAGAAAGATTTGATTTAGAGGGAGTGGGGAGAAGGTATTTGAAAGTTGAGTAGGATAAGGTGTGATGATTGGAGGGAGATTATTTGTATTTGGTTAGAAAAAGTAGGAAAGATATTTTTTGTCAGAGAAGAAAAAAAGGTAGATGAGATTTAGAGCAACGGTTTTTGATTAAGTGCTTTTGACAATTTGACTTTAGTCCTTTGATTTATAGTATTTTAGCATTGAGTTTTCGTTTTGAAATTATGATAGGCAGCTCTTAGGAACAACACCTTAATAAAAAAATCACTTGCCCATCTTTTCATATTAAAGAAATAAGGTAAAACTTATCTAGGCCGAAAAATTATAAATTTTCCAACTAGTAAACTAACTTCATCTTTGGAGAAATCATCTTACTCTGATATTTTCTATCTGAGGATTGACAGAGTTAATAATATTTTTGCAGAATTTATCAATTTTCCTTTAAATGTTGGAATATAATATTAGCAAAATTAAATAATATTATCAAGTATTTTTTGTAGAAATTTAAATCTTCAGCCTTATTTAAGACTATATTCACTTAAATTACTCATACAAAACATTTTTTCCTCAACACATTTAATCTTTACCAACTTTCTCCATTTACTTCCAATTATTACAATTTTTATCCCGTTAAATGCTATAAGCAGCTTAATTAGGCTTATTATGATTTATATAAAGTTGAGCATTATCTATAGGTGCTTCCATCATTTGAAGAGGGTGTTTAAGCGCATCTATTTGTCTAATAGACCTATCAGTAATATTTTCTTCATCAAGATTAACAAAGACTTCTTGTTCTAATTCCAATATTTTAGATCTAAAGCCTATATAATACACAGCATAAACTTGTAAAAAATATCTGGATTGAAAATAAACGCCATCATTAGTAGGAGTCTGTTTTGGGAATTCCCTATCATTTTTATTCAATTCAAAGTTGAAAATTAATTCTTGATTGTTTTTCTGCTCAGAAAGTATCTGTTTTATATCAGCTACGGTTCTTGTTAAAGCTTTTCTCACTTTAATAATACTTTGATTAGGAAGCTTTATTGAGAATTCTAGTATATACTGGCCGACAATTGATGCAAGTTTTTTATTACTGTCAGATTTTATTATAACTTGGTTGATCATTCTAGAGTTGCATAAAGGGTCTAAATTTTTTGTTGAGATTATTGACATACTAGCTGCACCTCGAGTAAAACAAATGCAACAATTCAGAGGACGACTTGCTTCTTGAGATTTTTCTGATTCATCTCTTATCCTTGCACTGTGGACTGTTAAATTAGCTTTTGTTTTCTTAAGAAGATTGTTTTCAAACTTAATACTTGCTTTAATGCTATAAGTAATTTCCACTTTGATTCTTTGTTCATGATGATCAGTATTATCAAAAGACATGCTTGAAGGGGCAAAAGCTGGAAGTTTGAAGCTGAATGGAAAGACTTCATCGGCTTCTTGTGTCTCATTTGTCAAGTTTCTTTTGAAAGTGTAAATTATAGACTTATGAGTTATTTGAGTGTCTTTTATACCTGAAATTACGACTTTCTCTATCCCTAATGACTCAAACGTCACTGTACAGCCTAATATACTCGACCTAATCTGAACTTCTCCTCCAATTCTATCCCCTGCAATAACACTTTTTTCATCCAGTTCTAGATTAACAGAAACATCATCTTCACTCTGCATTAGAAATATAAGATTATCCAATATATCCTAAAAACTACATTTCTTGGAACTTCCTGTAGTGATCAGCCCATTCCCATTTCTTGCTTGGGTCTTCTATTGCTTGTATTCTATCTGCTGCAGCACAGATTTTAGAGTTCATGTCCATGTTGATAGGCAAGGCAAGATACAAGTCTATAGCCCTTAGACCAAATTGGTTTAATTCAGTCCTGAATTCATTTTCAAAACACTCCACCATTGGGTCTATTAATTCAATCTTCCCATCAACACTAACTCTATATATCAAATTATAAATCTGGCCAGTTTTCAATATCGAAACTTCAAATGGATGAATATATTTGAACTCTTTAGCTTCAACATATTCTTTATTCTCATCAATATAAGTAATAAAAGCATTAAACCTCCTTGAAAACTCAAACATATTCGTAATATCCTCATCAGGGAAATAGAATCTTCCAAATCTGCAAATTTCTCTAGTAAGTTCTTCTCCTAGTCCAAACTCAAAAAAATCTTCAAAATGTTTAACATCAGAGCCAAGTTCATTTATAAACCTCAACAAATTCGGATAAGGATTCTCATTGTTCTTGACTATACTATATGAATATTACAATGTCTTAAGAAAGGTCCTACCCTCAACAAATGGGTTAGATGTCAGACTCTCTACATAACCTAAAGCTAAGATTTCACCAAAACTAAGCCCTGGTAATGGTCTTATACTATTAAAACTGTGGTTTAAGGCAAACTCACACTTTGGATCATCCTCCTTTAACAAATATAGACTTGGTTCCATTTATAACCTAATATCATTAGAATATGAGTACAAAAGAATTACTATCGCTAAAAAATTTACATCTTGTCAGTGAGAAATCGGGAAATGATACACAAAATGATTTTAGGATTTGTGTTGATGATGGGAATATTAGAGGCTGGGGAGAAATGTTTTGGACAACAACTCCAACAAATTCATCAAAAGTTTGCCTTGACCATAAAAAATCATATAAGCATCCAAAAGTTAGACATAAAACCCCAATTTTTATAAGCATAGACAGAAAGAATCATTGGCCTAAAAAAATATTTTCTAACCTCAGAGAACTTAAGCTCAAGATAGCAACTATACCAAAAATTCCTATTAAAACAAAAGATCATGCTAATCTATCTATTGGACTAATATCTAAAAATATGAGCAGAACCCATCAAAGGGTAAAACTATGTGAATATCAATGTAAAGGTAAAAAGCGTTCAAAAATAGATAATGATTATCTAATTAAAAGTATTAAAATAGACAGTATCATTCCAGTTTTGAATAATAAAATAAGGGGAAAAAATAAATTTACAGAAAGTATCAACACATGTTTTGATGTGAACTCTTCTGGAGAGTTAAAGAAAAACTATTTTATTAAAAGATAAAATTCAATAAGAGACTTTTAAGGTCGGAAAAATGATATAATTTTATCAATAAAGTGAATTAGGTAAGCTAAAATATTTTTGGTATATAAAATGTGGAGATTTGGAATGTAATTAGAAGGAGATAGGATTTATGGTATTTGTAGGTAGTGAATAAAAGAGAGTTTTAGTGTAGTTTAGATAGCAATTGAGATAGAGATGATAATTGAAATTAACATTTGTGATAAAGATTTATTCATTAGTATAAAAGTAGAGATTATGCACTGCACGAAAAACTTATATTTGTTTATGTTAAAATTGCTAAATTATATATTTTTTTTAAGGTGATATATTTTATAACTAGATTTTTTGCATGATTTAAATTATTCTATCTTTTCAGGTCTTTCAATAATGCTCTATCCCTAAATGAAATGGTAAATCATAAACTATTTTCCATTTTTTATGATTTTATAATCTTTTTCAAATGAATAAGAAAATTTTAATCAAGTTATCCAGATATTAGCATAATCAAAATTCAATAGATTTAATTTAACTCTCTATAGTCAAACAAAAGACAATAAAACTTTTTATTGATGAATAAATTATTAGAC
>MPUH01001153.1:0-22740 GCA_001970955.1 Stentor coeruleus
ATCCACAATAATTCTAATCAAAACTATAAAAAAATCCAAATCCAAACCTCCAACCATCCCAAAACTTCAATCCCAAGCCTATAAATGCCTGTTTATCCCCAAATCATAATGCTAAAATCTTCATAAAATATAAAAATGCAAGAAAATAAACCAAACAAGCCTCCGAACACAGACTTTGCCCAACAACGCTTGCATGGATTCAGTTTAAGCCCATCTCCAGTTTTTCTTGGAATAATCTACATAGTCCTAGCTGGAGCTTTTACCGGAATGGGTGTTTGGTATAAAATTGAATCTGATAAAATCACAGAAGTTGTCAAAAGATATGATAACATCCCTCAATGTAAAGCAGATTGGAGAATTCCTATGACATGCATGATTGAGTTAGAATTGAAGAATCATGTTGAACCACCGATTTTTATATACTACGAAATATCGAATATGTTCCAAAACCATAGGAAATATAGTAAAAGTAGGGATATATATCAATTGATGGGGCAGTCAAGGAGTAAAGAAGATGTTCAGTCAACATGTTTTCCTGTTGCCACAATGGGAGATTTAGGTTTTTATACAAATTTGTTTTTAGATCCGAAAGATGTGGCAAATCCATGTGGATTAATCCCTCAATCAATATTCAATGATACTTTTATATTACTTCCTCCTCAAGATAGTCCTTTAGAAACTATTGATATAAAATTCGATCATCTAGCTTGGGATATTGATAAAGAAGAAAAGTATAAAAATAGTGATGATTGGAAAACTGTTCAATGGATTAATAAAGAAAATGAACATATTATGGTCTGGATGAGCATTGCTGGACTACCAACTTTTAGAAAACTATGGGGAAGGATTGATAATCAACTTGATGCTGGGGTTTATAGAATGGCCATATTAAACAATTATGATGTTACACCGTTTAAAGGAGAAAAACGTATGGTCATGACAACTTCATCACAGTTTGGAGGCAAGTTTTATTTTTTAAGCTATAGTTATTTTGTTTGTGCAGGGATAGCTTTTATTGGATCGTTTTTGGTTTTCATTATGGGACACATGAAATCTAAAATATAGCTAATATAAGGTTTATTGATAATAAAATCATTTTAGTGTGAAGTTGCTTTTATGCATGATGGTGAATTGAGTTGGTAATGTGAGGAAATGATGATTTTGTGTTGGATAAAGTTTTTATGCTTTAGATAAATTTTTTTTTATGGAAATTGTAAGGTAAGGGTTTTGTTGTAAGAATGGAAGGGTATTTAATGGAGGGTTGAAAAGGTTAGAAAAATATTTAGATTTGAGTTTTTATAGGATATTCGGTATCTAATTGGAAAAATGGAAGAAACTGAAGGGAGATTAATGGAAAGATAGACTAGTTGCTAGAGTTAAGTCTTAGGTCAGTAATAACTTGGGCTTTCAGAAAAGAAAGTGATGGGTAGGGATATTTAATATCTCATAATTATCATCATTAGGAAATTAAGAGTTATATATATTAATGAGGGGATAGTTATGATAATTTTAGGTTATTAAATGATGTTTTGATAGTTTATTATAATTTTGATATAAAAAACCCCAATATCAATCCTATCCAAACCCCGCAAATTACATAAAACATGATTTATAATTAATAATCGTTACCACAATGGATTTGAATATGGAAAAAATCGAGCAAAAAGCTACTAACGATCTTATTGGCTACAGCGGATATTGGGACAACAAAAAAAAGCCTGTCAACATTTTTGAATTCAAGCCTTGGGAAGAGCACAACACACGTCCATTAAATCTATCAAAAAAAACCCGAATAGCATTAAAATCAGCTCGAATCAGGCCGAATAAATTACAAAATGACCACTTGTCTAAAACAATTAATATTTCTCATAAAGTTTTTAATAACAAAAAGCCTCTCTCACCTTCAATAATAACATTTCGCTTGCCTACATATCAAGATTCTAGGAAAGTCTTAAGAAACAATTTGATTTTTGGTAATAATATGATTGGAATTCATGATAAAATACTAAGTCCTATTAAGTTTTTTAAGAAATTAGTTAGAAAAGGACATTCGTTTAGAGGAAAAGAAAATATGCTTAATGGATACTTGTGATTATAGTTTAAAATTAAATAATATGCTTTAAAATAATAGGGTTTTAGAAGGAAATAATGATATTAAGGGCAAGAGGTAGTTTGATTTTATTGTGGTTAGGTGTATGAAGATAAAATATTAATGATAAGAATAGATTAAATGCTTTTAGTGTGAGAATTTTGATATGGTTTATAGGAATATAAAAAATATTTGATTTAGATAAAATAAGCTGATTAGTGTTATTTGATATATTTTTGATATTAGTTTACTTATTACTCTATAAATTGTTTTCGAGTATTCAAACCTTTTTATATATATTATTCTTAAACTGCAAATATATGATGTTAGAATAGCTTGAAATCGAATGTAAACTATTATTAAATATAAAAATCGCAGATACTAATAATCATATGAAACTATTAATGAATCGGAGACACAAAACTGACCTAAAATTATTTTTATAAAAAATTTCAATTAGCTAAATCTGTTTTTTTTAATGTATTTTCCCTAAAACTGCTTCCTTAGCTATTTGAAAGTGCAAAATATATATTTTACTTATAAAAACTATTTCAAAAATTCATAATAATTCACGTCTTTATATTCACAAACCTCCAGCATAGAAAATGAAAACATTATCATAAGTAAAATATTTATAAACCTTATACTATTTATATATTTAATCCCTTATGCGATACTAAAAAGCAAATGAGGAAAACTGTTTTTCAATTTTTCCTGAATTCCTAAACTGATTCCAGCATTTTGTAAAGCAATTCTCTTAAGATTAGGCATTGTTGGTATAAGTTGTAATAATAAATTTGCCCCAGAATCTAATATTTGATTGTAATCCAAAGACATCCTTTCTAAAGAATTAACTTTACTAAGTACTTCAAGAAGTTTGATAATAGCCTCATTAGGGATTTCGCATTCGTCTAAGACTATTTTTTTCAGGCTAGAAAGATGAAAAATGCTTTTTGATAACGATGTTGCCCCCATACCCTGTAAAGAATTCACATGAAGTTCTAATGATTCAAGTTTTTTAAGAAAAACAAATTTACTGCTTATAAAAACCATCCCTATAGCAGTTATCTTATTATCAGCAAGACATAGGAAATTAAGATTCGTGAGTTTTTCTAAACAAGGGGCTATAATTTCACATCCTGCATCTCCTATTGAAGTTTTCCAAAGACTTAAGTATTGTATATGCAAAAAATAAGGTAAAACAAGTTCTACAGGCCGCAAGCGTTTCCCTGATAAATTCAAAAATTTCAAGTCGATTTTGCCTAACTCTAAACAATTTGATGTTAACACATAGTCGAAAAGGTCTTTAATCCTTTTAGGCATTTGTTCACAATTTTCAAGGAAATATTCTTTTACAGCATCATGATTTTTTACTGGATGTACACGAGTTGTTACTTGAATTTCAATATCTTTTTTTTTGCTAATATTTATGCATCCCATTTTAATATTATAATTGGAGGAAGTTATAATTGCTTTTAAAAATATAAATTGTATGACTGGAAATTATGATTTTTTAATAGATGGGTTTTTTGTGGAGAGTATAGTTTTTTAGATGTGGGATTATCAGGATTTATGTAAGAAATTATATTTTTTTTTGGATGTGGAGAGGTTTTTAGGAATTGAAGTTATTATGAGGAAAATATTTTGGATAAAAGTTCCATTGGGAAATTAATTTTTGGTTTAGATTATTTTATTATTGGGAGGCTGTTTTTGTTGGATGATTAAATGATTTCATATGTTGAATTTATTATAAACTTTATTTGTATATTTAGATCATTCAAACGTTAAGAAAATCTAATTTTAATTGTAAATATTATAAGAAAACTATCATAAAGAAGTCCTTGAGATTACAGCATTACCTTAGTTATTAGAAAAAATAAGCACGATTATCTTTTATTATATAATAAGATCAGACTTGTTTAAAATAAATATAAAAAAACACTCTATTTACCTTATAGACTTATATAATCTCCTAGTAATAACTAACCAATTTTTTATTTAACATCTTATAAAACAATACCCTAAAAACCAATTAAAATCATCCTTAAACAACATCATCTAATCCAGTAATAAAATCAAACTCTTATATTTACTATACTTTTTTTAACCTTAAATATGCACCAACTTCATCCTCGCAATAAATATTTCAAATAATAAAATATCACAACTCATCCTTGATGAAACCATATATTTCTACAAAATCAAACATATTCATACCATAAACCTATTCTAAAACTGATTTTTCTCATCCAAATATGAATTGCCCATTATCATTCATACAGCATTTTCAAATAGTCTAGTTAAAATTCTGATACTTTCCTATCAAACCTATAATTTTCTATATAAATATCAATTTTCTTTATCTAACACTGACTATCTTTAAAAAAATTCATATATATTCTTATTTCAAATGGAGCATATGAACGCTCAAACAGATGAAGCATCTCTTATTGACAATTTTATTCATAGAAACACAAAGACTGAAATAAGCAATTTTGAAGGTTCATTTCGCCCTTGCCTTTTTAGCAGAATTGACTCAGACTCATCTTTTGAAAGCTCAATTGAAGATAATGCAGAGAATTTCAATGACATATTCAAAGAGCATAGACCGTTAAGTAAGTCTTATAAACCTGAGTCTGTGCTTAAGGCTTCGTTTTTGACTGAAGGAAGGAACTCTCCAAGTTTTAAAGAGTTTGAATCAACCAATCCGCCTAAACACAAACATGAAAATTCAAATACAGAGTACCCAGAATATGATGAAGACGAAACTACTGATTTTCTCCAATACATAAAAAAACCAAGTGATCTCCCACCAGGTGAACTTAGTAGCACAACTCTTCCTGACTTCCGACGCAAAAAACCTGAAGACACTTTTCCCCCTAAAGAGCTTCGAAATCTGCAAAAAGAAATAAACCTATCAACAAGATTAGCTAAAGAAGATCGGGTAAGACAATTTGCAGAACCTCCAAAAAGAAAAGACAAATCTGATAGTCTTATCAGCGAACTCACAGCTGAAAACGACTATTTAAAACAAGAACTTCAAAAAAGACCAACTTTTACCCAATATCAATCAGCGTTATCAAGAATTGAAGAACTTGAAGAAATAATTTCAAAGCAAAAGTCTCAAAAAAAAGATAAAAATGAAGCTTTTATTGTAAAAAACTTAATGGAGTATTTAAAAATTGATAACCCATCTGATATATTACCTACAATAAAAGTTATGAGAAATCATAAAGGAAATAATAAACTTATGCTAAGAATATCAGCACTTATTAAAGATTGCGCCCCACCTGGGACTTTTAAAGATGGACCAACTCATAGGGAAATTTGGAAGTTTATTAGGAATGTTATGGAAGGGTATATTGCGCTTAAGAAAAATGAAAGCAATATGATTTTAAGTAAAATACAAGGATGCTTAGGTATTGAAAACTCATCAAATGTTTTGAAAGAGGTGCTGAAGATTTATAATAGCTTGAATTTTATGGAGTTAGCTTTTGATAAAGTTAAAGCAAAACTTGGACTTTCTCCTCATGCTACTCTTAATGAAGTGGAAGCTGCTTTTGATGATCTTTGAATTCATTATTAATTATATAAATACTATAATAACCCCTTTCCATATCAATTCTATAATAAGATCTTTTAAAATTATATATAGATTCTCTTATAATCATCACAAACTATTTTAATATTTGATATTTTTACTCAAACATATTATAAAAATACAAAATCTCCATAAAAAAATCCTAATCAAAAAAACACAATATAAACTCTAAGCCCATAAAAAAAACTCATAACTGAATTATCATCTAAATACTGCAAAAAATTATTAAATCCTAAACCTTCAAAGAATAATTTCTAATAATGGCATTATTAAATAACTCAGATCAACTAATCCAAGTAATCTCATCCAAAAAATGTGGCTTTCTCTACAAAAGCCTCGGAAAACACTCACTTATGTCCTCAATCTGTCAAACCTGCGACAAATACTATCTACTCTCTTCATCCTACCAACTATTTTCCTTACAAACTTCATCATTTTCAAAAATCTCAATACCAGCCAAAGTTCTAAAAATTTCCTGTAACAAAGAAACCTTATTAATATTATCAGATGTTGGAGTATATTACATAGGTTACGATCTTGTAAGTACAAATTTTGCATATAATGCTAAAATGGTCGAAGGATTAGAACAAGTAAAATTTCTTGATGCAAGTTTAGGCAATGCTCATGCAGCAGGTGTTGATGATCTAGGCAACCTTTATATCTGGGGACCTATTTATGGTCTTCCAAAACTTGTAGAATCAGCCAAAACATTCTCATCATCAAAAGTTGCATGTATAGACTGTATAACCTTTATATGTACAAGTGGTGGTTATTTTTATATATATGGTTGGTTTGGTCAACCTGATATAACTCTAACTCCATATACCCTTTCTGAGTTAGAAAAACATTTTATTATAGACATTTGCACATCACAGAATTTCTGTGGAATCCTAACTGAAAATGGTATAGTTTTAGGCTTAGATGACCGAAAAGATATTATCCGTATGCCAGGGTATAATGATATTCAGAAAATTTTCCCTATACAAAATGGGATTTTAGCATACAATTCTATGTGTTTATATAAATGGTATGGATCATCAATACGTGAATGGCAATTAGAAGTTTTCAAAAGTTTGAAAAAATACACAATTCTTGGATGTGTAAATAATGGACTTGCTATACAAGGAGACTGTGAATTGGAATATATAAAAACTCTTGACCCTTATAGGATTTCATATGAAACACAAAGTTTTACTAAATCTAGAGAAAACCCTTTTAATTTATCGAATCAATCCCAATTATTATCTTTAAACTCTACAGTTAACCTTATGACATCACCTAAATCATTAAATTCAACAGGAAAATTCAGTTTATATTCTACACTTTTCCCTGGTGAAGATACATTTAATAAACTTTTAGTTTATAGAAAACAACATTTACAAGCAGGGTTTATAGTTCAGGTATTAAGACCTATTATCTTACCTTTTATTATACATGCTTGGGATAAGATTAGAAAAGTAGCTAAAACTAAAGTACTTATTTCTAAAACAATGCTATTTACTTTTCTTCCTAGTATTTCTGAAAGATTATTACAAAAACAATGTTTGTTAAGAATAAATTTCGCTTGGGCTAAAATTGTGGATTTTGTTAAAATGCAGAAAATTAAAGAAGATGAAAATAAATGGGTTTTGGGTAATAATTGGCGTATAAAAGTGGATAAATTTGAAGGAATTATGAGGAAACTGATGATGAAAGAGAAAAATCGATATGGGAATAAACTAGTGAAAAATATTAAAAATGTTATAGAAAAAGAGCGGATGAAGGTAAAAGTCTTGAGTGGGGTGGTAAAAATGTTTGGGAAATTCGAGTTAGGGTATTTAGCCCAAAGTAAAAATAAATGGGTGTTAGTATGTAAAAAAAGGTTGAGTTGGGAAAAAGGATTTAGAGTTTTGCATCGTATAACCATAAAAAAACTTGGGACTTATACTTTTAAAAGCATCAAAGCTTATCATTATATCCAGGCTCTTAAGAAAAATAAACTTAAAAGTGCATTTAAACTGATTTTATACAAAATGCAAACCAACCATATCCTTCCATATTTCACATCCTGGTGCAAATTTCTTTATATGTCATACGCAAACAGAAATAAATCTACAAAAATTTACGCTTCATTATGTAAGCATATTTTCACTGTAGTTTCTCATAAATACAAATCCAACATGAAATTCGCATATGAAAAAATCCAAACTACAAAAGTTAATTATAAACTTATAAAAACGTATAAAAATCCATTGTTATACTTCACAACAGTTATGTCAAAAATACTTTGTAGATTAAAATTTTCAGGGTTTTCGACAATGCAGAGAGTAAAAGATAAGCCTGGATTTGTTATGAATTTATGCTATAATGATAAACTGAGTGAGTTATGGTTTATTATGATAAAATTGTGGAAAAATACTGTAAATATAGCATGGGAAGTAATAAAAGATCAGAAAAATGAAGAGTTGAGTATAAGTTGTAGTGGAACTTTAGAGGATTTACAGGATCAGACGATGAGAATTTTTCAGAATATCGACACTGAAGGGGAGAATATTTTTGCATCAAGTCAACTTGTCCCAAAACTTCCTTTGAGGATGATAAAAGGTAAGAATAAACCCCCGGTTACAGTTAGAAGTGGAGTTGGGGATGCGAAAAAAGTCCCATGGAAAGTCCCGAATAGGTCAGGGTCTTATGGGGCTGGGCATAATAGAGAGGATTCATTAAGTAGAAGAAAAAATTATGATGATCAACTTAGGAGAAAGATAAGGAATAATGAAAAGTATATAAAAAAACCTGATATACCAAAACCTAACTTGACTATTATTCCTAATAGGAAAAAAACGAAGTATATTGAAACAAAAAATACTGGTAGGGAATATAAGGATTTTACAACAGATAATGATGTGTTTTTTAAATACTCGCTTGGGTTACTTACGGTTAGAAGGCTTTGGGAAAAAGTTACTTTTGCTTTTACTATGAATTCGTTTAAAATATTGAAAAACTGCTATAAATACTCTAGAGAACCTTATCATAGATGTTTCAGATGCTCAACTGAAAAGTGTTGAGATAATTAATAATAATTCTGTAGGATTATTTTTATCAGACATATAAAAACTAATTTTATGATGAAATTTTGAATGTTTATTTAATAATATTTTTTTATGAGTCTTGAAGTTTATCTTCTGAATAGGTAAGAAAATACAATTACCTTAAAAAGTTATAACTTTTTTGTTATTGTTTTGATATAAAGTCATATGTTTTTTTTTATTGAAAGGTTATGATGCTTATAAACTTATAATAACAAATTGTTTATTATAAAAATAATTAGGTTAATAAAAGGATTTTAGGTATCGGCGATTTGATTATTAATTTCTGGACTATAAGCTATAATGAAGTTCGTATAAGGTACGATATTTAACTGGAACTTATCAGTGTAGAAAAGTATTTTCAGGTACTGCTCAAGATCTTTATCGAATTCGAAACCAAAACTTTTGCAAACCTTTGTAAACTGATAAAAAGTTATCATCTCGCTTTTCTCTTTGTCAATAATTTGACATTTATTCAAAAAATCATCCCAAAATCCTTCTAATGAGAATTTTATATAATCATCAAAGTTTATTTCTTGATTATCAGATAATATTTTCCATTCACCCATCATATGAAGTAATTTGCTTTCAAATACTTTTTTATCTATTTGATTTGAATTGAATAATACAAATTTCGTAATGGTTTCAGTTGATGCTTTATCAAGATTTATTGGAGAACTCGATAATATATTGAATATTTCTTCATATTCTAAAGTCTCACTTGAAAACAATTCAGCAAAGTTTTTAAAGGTCATTCTTTGTATTTGCAAACGATGATACAAATGTTCTAATGAAAATTTAAGATCTTTGTATTGAGGGAAAGTGGGTGGTTTACATCTTAATAATGCTTTTTCAAACCCTCTCTGATCAATTTTCTTATCTTTAGCAATAAAATCAAAAAACTTTTCTATTTCCTCTTTACTATTATCCACCCCCAACCTTCTCATCCCCGCTACAAATTCCTCAACACCAATCAAATCACAGCATTCCTCATCAATAATCTCCCACATCCCTTCATAATCCATCTTTTTAGCACATGAGTTTTCAAACATTTTCCTAAAAATCTCAATCAAAAACATGTTTCCCTTCTTTTCCCACATAATCCTATCTCTTTTCCCATAATACTGCCTTTCATTTTTTCTATTCGATAGTTTATTACCCCTATTTTCATTATCCCCAACATTTCCATGTCCTGTATGAGCCAGCATAAGCTGATCTTTGAGTTTTTTTATTTTCGCGCACTGCTGAACATATTTTTCATATATTTTCTTGTATTCAGGTGGAGGTTTTCCTATAAGTTGATTAATTATATCTTTATTTCTATCGTTTTCATCTTTTAATACCTTGTTTTCGTATTCAAGCTCAGTAATTTTTATATAAAGTTTCTGCTTATCAGGTTCAGAAATGTATGCGAAACGATTTCTTAGACTTGAAGGACTTGGTAAAGTATTGTTATGCTTTTTTTCTAGACGGGTCAATTTACCTTTAAGCTGTTTATTTTCTTCAGATGTTGTATTGAGCTTAGTTTTCAGAGCAAAAATCTGCTGGAAAAGCTCTTCTTTACTGAAGAAGTTTATACTGTGGACGGGGCTTAGACGGTCTTTAAGGATCATGTCGTTTTTTACTGACCCTGCGCTTTTGAGCTTTTTGCATTGTGGAGGGGAAGCGTATACTGTGTATGGTCTCAATTTCTCCATTATTACTAATACAAAATAATGCCTAGGAATTTTGTATTTAAAAATGCTTAGAAATAAACTTATCATCTCGAATTAGGGTAATTAAAAGGATTGAATTTTAATTAAATAAGTCCTAAGATCAAAAGTATAATTGGATTTTAATTGGCATTTTATAATATGCAACATAAAGAAAATAAGTTAACCTTTTTATAAGACAATATCATTTTATGTATTCTGGAATTAGATTTTATGTTTTTAGTACTAAAAAGTTGATTAATAGCTAGTCTTTCTATATTTCATTTAGAATTTCATATTAATGCATAAATATATTAATAGATTTACCACTTAAAGATTTAACTATTAAGCAATACCTTCGTGAAAATAATATACAATTATTCCTATAATAAAGTCCTTATTTGACTTTCTTAACCATAAAATCAATCTTTATACTTAAATAAAAAATATACCTTGTTTATCTCTCCCATAAAAATTAAAGAATATTTCTTAATCCAAACTAAAAACAATTCATTCATAACATTTACATAATTTACATATCTTAAATAAGCCACTTATTATCTCAAAAAAAAAAACATCATAAGAATTAAAAATCTCACAATCCATTCTAATAAAAACTTAAACCCACAATTTCTAAAACATTTCTTCATCCTACAACAACTCACAAAACTTTAACTTCAAAAACTAAACTTTCCTAATACCTTTTCATAATCCTTCAATAATCCTAAAACTAAATATCATTATAATTAAAAAAATTAACTTTATATAGCATGGCATTTATCCCAACCCGCTACGATGTTCCTTTCTTAAAATCCTTACATATTCTCCAACATGCTAAAAACCGTCGTTCATCTCTAAATTCATCGCTCTTTGAAAACACGACAAAGATCATAATTCCAGCCTCTAAGCAAAGACTGATCCCAATCCACAACCGAACTCTTTCTCCTCATAAATCCCCTGATAATTATCGTACAACAAGGTTAAGATTGCCATCAAGTCGTGTACTTTTCAGGACAATCCGCAGTAGGCAAACTGAAAATATCAAGGTTTTAGATGATTCATTTGGTCTTAGAGCTTTTTCTTTATCTTCAAGCAATGAAAAAACTGTATCTAAACGGCCAATCTACTCATCAATCTCAGATAAAAAACCAAGCAAAACTTCTAATTTACCTATAGAGCAGCCAAAACATAAAGAGATTATTGAAATCAATCTTAGCCCGTGGCAGGGATAATTTGCTAATATAAAATCTCTTTGTTTTCTTGTAAAAAAGATATTTTATGTATAATTTATTGATGTTGTATATTGAAATCCTTTAAACTTTGTAGAAATTTTTATGTTTAGGTTTTTATATAAGATTTTTTTATGTTTATATAGTTGTGGAATAAATTTTATACTAGGTTCTAATAAATATGCATAATTTTTTAATCTGAGAAGTGGAAATCAAAACAGTTTTATGAATAAATTAAGAAAAGTCGAGGGAAATTTCTTGAAAGATTTCCTTTAATGGCCAAAGAGATTTTTTTAAGTGTAATTGTGCCAAGCCTTTTGAAAGATACACATCCAATCTTACCCTACAACACCAATTCATCACAAGATTAAAGGTAAAATCTTTATAACACCCCTAGAAGAAGTTGTGCTTTATCAAGATAAATTCAAACTCAAAAGCTCATAAATGATATACAATTAGTATAAGAGATAATATAAGATAAAACTTAAGATCTAAAAAAATCAGTTTGTTAGGGTTAATTGATTTCCATCAAACAAAAAAATCCTTATCTATATCTAGATAGCTAAGCTTGATATGTAATTATAGAAATAAACTTAGAGTTTCCTAGAAAGAAAAACTTATCTATAAATAGTCTTAGATATACTAGGTATAACAGGATTAATTTCTAAGTCGATTACTCATTCACCTTTACCCAAGACTGTTAGTAAAAAAGCTAGACACAATCTTATTTAGATGTTTTTTTGTAGAAGTTTTTAAAGTATGATATTGTGAGCTTTTCATAGGAATGAAGGTGATTTGGTAGATGTTGACGAATAATTTAATTTTTGATAGACAGTATGAATTGTGGATGGTCGATTCTTTTTAAATGTTTTATGAGCATTTAAGAGAGGTTGTATATGAAAATAAGGTTTTAGATATGATTAGTTTTTATATAATAAAAATACTAAAAAGTATCTTTTGTGTTTTTTAGGGTGTTACTTACTTCATCCTTATAATCACAAAACATCCAATTCTATTTTATATGTGATAAGCATATATAAATTTGCATAATAAACTAGAAAATAATTAATCTTATTTTAAAAACGAATTAGACAATATAGTAAAAATTTGGAATTTGTTGGAAAAAGGACAAGAAATAAACCCAGGCTATTATTACAAGAATATCAAGAAAACTGTTCCACTTACATATATATACCCATTAATCAAACTATAACTGAAGGGAGCCTAGTTAGTATCCATTTGTAGTTATAATTAATAAATATTCAGGTAAAGTTAGAAATACTAAGTTATAAGTTTAACTCTATAATTTTTAAATAACCTAAAAAACATGTGTTTAAATTAGAAACTCTTAATGTATTTAATTCTTTTTAAAATAAATTCTTAGCTTGCAAGATACATAAATAGGAATATAGATTAGCATATCTTTTATAAAAATTTTATGGAAAATACAAAGCCTAAAAGTGAGGAACCTAAGGTAGAAAACATTGATATTAATACCAGATTATCAATGATTGAAAATCATGTCGAGTACACTTACAAAGAAATAATAAAAATCAATCAAACATTAAATTTAGTTGGCAAAAAAGTCTTTAATGAGGGAGATTCATCAAATGCCAAATTATCAAGATCTCTAGATACTTTAGTATCTGAGTTAAATCTTTATAAATTAGAAATGTCAAATTACAATAAAGAAATTGAACAAAAAACAAGTGCTTATAATAAAGAAATCGAAACTTTAATAAAAAGTAGCACTAAGTCTAATGAACTAAAAGAGAAAAAAAACAAAGAAATTCAAGATAAACTTTTTGAAAAAATAAACCAAATATCTCAAAAGCAAGAAAATTACGAAAATAAGTCAAAAACTTTCCAAATGAAAACAGAGTCGAATGCCGAGTATCTTCGCCAAATCTTTCAAGATATAAGCTCAAATAATGAGAAATGGCAAAGGGAATCAGAAGAAAGAACAGAAAAAATGCTTGAAAAATTTGGCGCGAAAACAGAGAAAAAAACAGAAAAGATCTTTAAAAATTTTGGCATGAAAATAGAAGAAATTATTAGTGAACTAGGCCATAAAATTGAAAAGAAACTTGAAAACAAAATTGAGGGAATGATAGATGAGCTGGTTGATAAAACGAATAACCGTTTTAATGGGCTTGAAAAAAAAATAGAAAGAATGAGTATTGAAATTAATCAAGTGAATATAAAGGTAACAAGACTTGATGCAGAAATTAGACATATGTATTCATCCTCAGATTTAGGATTATTTGACAGTAAATAGAAGTAATAGATTTTAAAAATTCTTATGGCATTTACTTTAATGCCACCAACAATTTTATAAATAATATAAAAATTCATACTTTAAACTATTTAATATAAAGAAAAAGTAATTCTGAATCCATCGAAATTTTAATTTATATTGTTTGTTTTATAAAAGAAATTATCTACAAATAATTATTATTTCAATTAAACTTAATGATTATTGTATAAATTATTTTTAAGATATTAACTCTGGTAAGATTAATCGATGTGTGCTAAAATTATTATATTATTTTCATATCAAGATGCTGTTTTATTACTTATAATATCATTGTTCTTATATAATAATACATATATTATAATAGCATTTATAGCAAAAGCTTCTAAATGGAAGCTCTTTGAAATAGCTAGGCATTAAAAAAAATACAGGCTTAAATATATTACAAAATAATGAGATTTGCAAAGAGTAAAAAGCATATTTTGAAAGAAAAGTGGTAAAGAATCAAAATAATTTTGTGTAGTACCAAACATTATAAATAAATATTAAGATTTAGTAAGTATAATTTTATTGGGGCTTATGCTAAAAAAATATTCTTAAAAGGACTTACAACTTGGTAGATGTGCACTAAAAGAGGATGATTATGTGCTTTTTGTTTTTGCTATTTTTTCTATTCTTTTTTCTGTAGAGTAGAAAACTCTTGCTAAAATATAACAAAAATATTCCTGAATATTATATTCAAATTCCAATAAACTAATTCACTTCTTCAATACAGTAAAACCTAAGAAAAAGTTAAAATCAATTCCAAAACTTACACCACTTTAAAGAAATAAAATTCCCACACAATTTTCTACGGTTCCAAAAAAGCAATCCAAATTACAAAGATCATACTTACTTATATTTAGCCACATAATAAAAATACAAATTTACAATATAAAATGATAATAGCAACTTAATAATCCCTAACTAATTTTAAAAACTCAAAAATCAAATCATAATTTTTAAATCTCTCTTTCATACCATTATCTCTCCCATCTAAATCCTAAACCCAACTTTGTATTTTCATGATTTTTTATAATACTAAAATAAATAATGTCTGGATATGAGGAAGAAAGAAAAGCATATTCAAAGTCCCCAGTAAACAAAATTTCCAAAGACCCAAATCTTATACATTTCGCAAGGCCTTTTACAGCAAAAAAGCTAGAAATAGACCGTAACACTACTTTCAAAAAGTATTTCGGACGAAACAACAGCGGAATTAAAGGGAAAAAATCTGGGGCCAAAGAAAAAAGTCCGCTAGTTGCCAAATTAAAGCCTAGTAGGATTACTATAGACAAAGAGCGTTTGTATATCGAAAATATGGAATTAAAACTAAAAAATAATGAATTAACTGAAACACTTGTGAAGTATAAAGCGAGGATACTTAAATTAGAAAGGGAAAAACAAAAAAAGTCAGAAATTACACTTGGGGATAATTTTGATAAAACTCCAGATATAAAAGTTTCAAATTTACTTAAAATTATAGATGATAATCATAGGGAAATACAGAAACTTAAAGATAAACTTAAAAGTGGGAAAAATCTGAGGATTAAAACGGAAAAGAATTTTTATATGAAAGAGGATTTAGAAAAACAACATCATGAAATAGAATGCTTGAAGACGGAAATCATAGAAAAAAGCAAAAAGTATAAATCCGATCTTGAAAGCATGAAAAAAGAACACGACGACGAAAAAAGAAAAAATTTCAGAATCCAAGATAAACTAAACAAAGCTAACGACCTAATCGAGAACCTATACAAAGAGCTAAAATCCATAAGAACCAAAAAACCTTCAAAATTCGCCCCACCAAAATGCTTAACAACTCTAAAAGACCTGGCAAAATCCTTAAGCAAATCCATATCTGAATTTTTAAAAACAATCGATCAATCCAACAGTAAAAAAATTGACACATCACAATTCCTTTACAATCTAAAATGTTATGATAACTCAATTACAAATAAAGATATCGACCTTATTATAAACTGTATAAAAGCAGAAGATCCATCTAAAATATCAATAAAAAAGCTCATTAATTATTTCAATACTTTTGATTTTACTTTAGAAGCATATCCAAATATTAGTTTAGAAATTGATAATTTACTTCAGCATTTATGTCTAAGAATGCAACTTCATAGGGTTCCAAAAGAAAATCTTATAGAAGCATTAGTTGGTGCAGGGCCTTCAAATATTAAAAGTATTCATAGTCAGGAAATTGTTTTACTTTTTACAAATACACCCTTTAATTTTTCAAGAAAAGAAGCTACACAGATAGCTGAATTTTTGTTTCAAGGGAAAAAAACTATGCAATACAGAGATTTTGTTGATAAACTGTATTTGTCTATTGACGATTGGGAAATTTTCACTACTAAAGATGAGGAGAATTTCGATGCTTATTTATTGAATTTAGTATCTACAAATGAACCATATTTACAAAGAGCATGCGAAGATAGAGATTTAGAAAATAAAGGACTTATAACTATGGAGGAGTTCCAAATGTGTTTAAATGAAAGGAAAATTGTATTACCACCAAGAGTTTTAATGTATTTACTTGTTTTATTTTATTCACATAATATGGAACTAAATATTGTCCCATATAGACAATTTTTCCAAGCTTATAATTCAACTGAAGATAACCCTGAAGAGAAAAAAGAAGACATGTCACAGAAATACCTTGAACTTATTTCTCAATGTTTAAAATTCAAAAACAAAACAGTTAGGAATACATTTCATTGTGATAGTAATGGGAATATATTAGCTGAAGATTTTATCCAAGGATTGAAACTCTTGGAAATTGAAAACATCCCTAAAGACAATTTGGTGGAGTTATTAGAAAACCTTCAAGGAAATCCTGAAGAAAGAATTATTTGTGTTAATATAGTTGATTTAGAAAATGTTATGGAAAGTTTAGGTGTACCAATAGATCAATCAGCTGAACATACTAATAGAAGTGAAACTGAAAGTTTGGCTGAATCTCATGAAGGTCATGTTCAAAAAGTATCACTGCTTGATTCAGTACAAATTGATACTTTTGAATTGTCAGATTTTAACCATCGGCTTTCAGAAAGTCCATCTCCCCCACCGACTACTTTAAGCAAACATCTTCATCTTTCTAATACTTTTGATAATTTCTAATAAACTGTATCCAGATACTTTTTATACTTTAAACTTAAACTTTATTTTTTTAGGACTAAAATTATTTCCTTTTCTGTTCAAGAGTAGTTTTGAAAATCGTATTTTTAATATAAATATGGAAGCACCGATATGCAAAAACTGTAAAATATTTTTCGGATATCAAGATGGTCTTTGTTCAAAATGCTTTAAAGAATCAAAAACAAAACAAGTTGTCGTTAATGAAGTTTCCAATATAATTAGTTGCATACCTAATATTGTTGAAGAAGTCAAACAAACTCCTCAAATTAGGCCAAATTCTGACAAATGCGCGTTTTGTAACAAAAAACTTGGTCCATTAGGTTTTAAATGCAAATGTTTTAGTTGTTTTTGTACTAAACATAGACATCCTGAAGAACATCGATGCACTTATGACCATAAAGCTGAAGGAATCAGAAAAATTTCAGAAGAAAATCCGTTAGTTCAAGCACCAAAATTCAATAAACTTTAGATTTAGTAGTATGTAATAATTATTTATTGAAAATTGAGATAATGATTAGAAGATTAGAAAGAAAATAGAATTGAAGTTATAAGTTATAATGAGTGTTAGATAATGTTCTGATTAGGAGTAAAAAATTGGATTGAAGAATATTTTTAAGTATTATAAGAAAAGAATATTACTAGAGTTAAAATGTTCTTTTATAAAAGGTTTATGTGAGGTTATTGTAAGATTTTAGATTTCTGATTTGATAAGCTTATAAGTTATATATATTACAACATAAAACATAAGCTAACTATCTTAACATCTATCTAAAATCTTAACTATCAAGCTAAAATCATTTAAATTCCTAGCACCCATATTAAATTTCTTTTAGTTCCTCATAATAAAGTATTCAAAAAAGCCCAATAAATCCACTTCATCAGATCCAAATATAAAAATCTCATAACTAAAACTTATTACAAACTTTTACTAATCTTTCGATTATCCCAAAGTATAAATTTTATTTTTCCCTCTAATTTATATTTACATAACAAAAATCACACTAAATCCTATTAAGCCATATAAGTAAGTCCGTTTAATACTGAGTAAACACAGTATTTACCCCAAGATAAACTTGCTGTAGGGATTTTTTTTAAGACATTATCAAGCCCGAAGCTCAAGCCAGAAAAGAAAGGATCTAAAATGATTTTTTTCAAGCTCACACCTTCAGTATTCTCTTCTTTAGATGACAATAAGCTCAACAGAATAGAAAAAGCGATTTCTCTATCGTTCGGTTCCATTTATATAAACATTTTCTTATATACTCAAATTGTAAGATTTACATATTTACTATCATTTTCATTATAAAAATCAAGTTTTACTAATTATCCTTATTATAAAATCCATCAAAATTATTTACCCCTTCATATAAACCTCTCATAATTATCATAATTTTTTTAAATATTTTTCTATGAAACTATATATAAACATAAGATTTTAGTCTAATTTGCACTTATATGATTTTCTCATAAAAAAATCTTCTGCGTCACAATATTTTAAAACTCTCAGCCTATAAAAATCATAAACTCAAAGATTTTGCTACAAAATAAAAACTTGTTTCTCTGTAAAATGCCCTATACAATTTTATAATAAATTATGGCTTTAGTAGAAACTCGAAACTTTCGAATATTTAAAGCACAGGCCGAAGAAACAAAATCCCCAGAATCCCCAACTATAACTATTACAAAATCCAACTCATCTCAGAAAATAATCCAATGGTTTACTTTATTTCTAGCTGAAACATATAAGTCTTGCAACCAGAACTTTTATTTTAACCCATCTGAAAATCCTTCTCGTCCTCTAACAAAGCCTAGTGAGCCTAAATACAATGATTCTTATGATAATGAACACAATCATTATATTTTATATGTAAACGAAAAACTCATCTCCCCAGATGGTGAACAATACACTGTCCTTGATTCTCTTGGAGAAGGGACATTCGGCCAGGTAGTCAAATGCAAATCCAGTAAGGGTTTCTACTGTGCTGCTAAAATAATCAAAAACAAACCAGTCTATTACATCCAAGGTCTAATCGAAGTAAAAATCCTCTCTAAACTCAATAAAGAACTTGATCCAAACGATACAAATCATATAGTCCGTATGATAGACTACTTTGTTTTCCGTAATCATCTGATAATAATTTTCGAACTTCTCAGTCTAAACATATACGAGTTGTTAAAAAAAAACGGAATGAGAGGTTTCAGTTTATCTCTTATAAGAAGTTTTACAAAGCAAATGCTTGAAGCATTATGTGTAATGGAAAAAGGGAATATAATTCATTGTGATATGAAACCTGAGAATGTATTATTAGCAAGTGATAGGGGGATAATAAAAGTTATTGATTTAGGAAGTGCATGTTTTGAAAATGCGACAATTTATACATATATACAATCAAGATATTATAGATCACCTGAAGTATTAATAGGACTTCCTTATGGTTCTGAGATTGATTCATGGTCTTTAGGGTGTATATGTGCTGAGCTTTATATAGGAATTCCTTTATTCCCTGGGGCGAATGATTATGAACAGTTGTTTAGAATAATAAAATGGCTTGAACCTCCTCCACAAGCTATGATAATTGAAGGGAAGTTTAGGGATAAGTTTTTTACTATGGACGGGGACGTTTTTAGACTAAAAACCTGGGAGGAGTTTGTGATGGTAAAGTTTATTTAGTCCCAAAACGTCCAGTTGCCAACATTTAGAGCATATTTAGATATTGATGATATTGATGATTTAGTTCATTTAGATAGGAAAATACCCCGTGAAGACCCTGAGGAACGTAAATGTTTTATTGATTTACTTAAAGGGTTACTTAAAATCAACCCTGCTGAGAGGTGGACGGCTACACAGGCTATTATGCATCCTTTTTTACAAGGTAATATGATTAGTTGTTTTGTCCCTAGACCAAGTAAAGTTTATATAGAAATACATATGTCTAGATCTACACCTACAGGAACACTTATTGGCTCATATCCAAAACTATTGCAGAACTTAAGAGCTAATCAAAATCCTACAGCCAGACCTGGTGATGTGTGTTTTAGGCCCCTTGTTGAAGAACTTAATGAGGAATTTTTTACAGCTCTTGCACAAAATAGACATGAAAATATTAAAAAAAATATACAAGGAGCTAGTGCTGTTAATATTCAGAACCCTTTTTTTAACATCCCTGCAGACTTTCAACACACCCTGCCTCTGAGTCAAAATATATTAAGACCTATGCCTGATATTATTGGACCTCGGTACACCTGCCCCCACAGCTATGAAGACCAAGGACAATTTCCTAGACCTTTTAGCCCATCAATTGAAAAGTCTAAAAACAACACAAAAGGCAAAAATCCTAATAACACCTTCCAAAAAAACAGAAGTTTCAGCTACAAATATAATCAATCCCAACAAAAAACCTTCTCATCAAACCAATATGCTAATTCTACAAATGAAAAAAAAATTCAAACTATAAACAAACCTCCAAATCTTATTGTAAACAATCTCAACTCAAGACCTTTAGACTCAAATCCATCAGGATTTCTTACTAAAATAAAAAACCAAGCTTCACAAGAGAAATAATTAAAATCTAGTTAGATTAACCCAACAAAACTAATTAGAAAATTGGGGTTTAATAATATTAATCGATAAGATATTAATTCATTTTTGATTAAAACTGTTTGATTTGATTTTCAGTGTTTTGTGCTTGAAATGGATTATCGATAATTAAATTTTATCATCTTCACTTCTTTTTATAATTGCATGTTTTTTAGTTTTTTGGTGCTTTGGTGCTTTAGTAAGTTCTTGTTTGTATTTTTTTTTTCTGTTTGAAGTTGGATGATTCGGATTGATTGTCGCAATTTCATTGTTTTTTTTAGGGCTTTCACACCCAGTTAAGCTCAAATATTGATTTTTTGATCATCATATTTCTATCTTTGATGCTTATATATCTTCATTCTCATCTTCTAACCCTCTAATTTTTCTTCCAAGCATATCCCTTCCAGTTCTAAGGTTTTTATTCTTCCTTTCAAGTTTTCCCATGTCAGCAAGTTTATTCTAATCCACTGATTTCTTTTTTATGATTTTCTAATTCCTGCCAAAAATATTAAAATTCTTCATCCTTATCTCTAACTTTAATTTCAAAATCTTTGATATGCTGAGATACACTTTCATATCAAACTAAGCTTTCATTAGGAAGAATATATTCTGAAATTTTTTTGAGTTCTAAATCTCTAAAGAAAATAGCTTTTAGGAGTATCACTTTTATAATTATATCCTTCTAGGTCTTCCCATTTATTCTTCAGCCGGTCTTCAAAGCCTTTTTGCTTTTCATCATTATAGGAAACAGTTTTACCAGGTCGATACTCATATCTTAATTGGCTAAAATTTTTATCGTATAGATATTCCTTCAAGTTTTACACCTTCATTTATAAAAACTTCTGAAACAATTTGGTACTCAGATACTCGTCTAAGTTAAAATCACTAGTTTTTTTTTACTTTTTCAGTCATTTTTATGATAAAGATTTTGTTTTAGTGTTAAACCTAGCATTTTAGTTGATAAAATTATAATTTTTTCTTGGATAAAATGCGAAATTTAGTTTTTTTTGCATTTTTATATATGTGAATAAGGATGAAGATTATTATAAATATAATAAAGGTTTTGGTTAAGAAATTTATACTATTTAAGTTTTTATTTGGGTCCTAAGGAAGGACATTGGTTTTTTTTTGTTGATGATTTTTTTGAACATTTGAGTAAGTGTGTTTTATAACTGTATTTGTTGTAACAGAGTTTTGTGCAGATAGCACAAACGATCTGCGTGGATTTTTCGTGAACTTGGTTGATATGGAATTTTACTGCGTATTTGTTTTTGAAGAGTTTATAACAGATTTTGCATTTGATACTTTTGTGTTTTAAATGTACTTTGCCATAATGTTGTCGCATTCCTTTAAAAGAAGCGAACTCAATCTTGCACTCTTTGCAAGTGGCAAGTGTTTCAGGTGAATCAATTTTTGGAGGTAAGCCCAAAGTCACATGTAAATGAAAGTCATTTTCATTACAGAACACTAGCTTACACACAGAGCAGGTGCTTTTTTTTGTCTTTTGTGTGTTTTCACATAAGTGCAGCATGTGTGGTGGTGGAAGTTTTGTGCTAGCCTCTGAGCTTATCTCCAAATTTTGATCCATTAATTTTTGTTAGATAATTGGGATTATCCAAATATGCAAATTTTATGGGAAAATAAACTATGTCTAAGATACATAAAGATTGTATAGAGATGCTTTTATATATAAAATTTATAAAAGGTATAAAAAGCTTTTTTATATGAGTTTTGTGATGAATATTAAGATTGAGTTTTGAAAATTATTGTGAGATTGAAAAAATTGCTTTTGATGGAAAATTATGGATTTGGATATTCAAAAAAATATTGGAATATCCCCCGCGAAACTTGGGTTTTGAATGTTCAGGGGTTTTTATATAAGAAAATAATTTTATGAAGGTTTTTGTATGGAAGTGTGAAGTTTATATGAGGATTTTTATATTTTATAAAGAATTCAGGAAGACTCTTATTAGTTCCACAGTATAAAATCATAGAATCAAGAAGTTATACTTATTTTTGACTGTAGCTGATAAGATCATCTCGAT